>JZKD02S1497174.1:618674-647289 GCA_000966675.3 Picea glauca | reverse complement strand
AACTTACCCAAATGCTTGTCAACTCTTTTGATATAACATTTGTTGCCAAAAATTCTGAAATATTTAACACTAGTTGGTCTGCCTTTCCATAACTGATAGGGTGTCTTAAAATGATTGTTTCTCAGCAATATTCTATTCAAAATGTGAACATCAGTATGAACAACTTGAGGCCATAGTATATTACTTAGTTTAGATTCATTAAGCATAGTTCTAGCCATCTCCATAACAGTCCTAATTTTTCTTTCAACCACCATTTTGTTGAGGTGTTTCAGTAACAGAAAAATGTCTTCTTATCCCATTTTCATCACAGTATCTGTTGAATTATTTAGACACAAATTCCCCTTCATTATTTGATCTTAAACATTTAATTTTCATGTCACATTCATTTTCAGTTGACTTCTTGAAGGTTTGAAAACAAGTAAAAGTTTCAAATTTCTTTTTCAATAAAAACATCCATGTCATTCTAGTAAATTCATCCACAAATAGTAAAAAATATATTTCTCCTTTTAACCCTACTGTTCTCATAGGTCCACAGACATCAACATGTACTATTTCCAATGGTTTAGTTGTCGAATGTTCTTTGGTTTTGAATTTAACTCTAGTTTGCTTACCATGTTGACATTGTTTGCAAACAGAACTTGAAAGATTCTTTATGACATGTAAATCTCTTATTGCTTCCTTTTTATTCAATTGAATCAGATTTTCAAAGCTAATGTTTCCAAGTCTTTTGTGCCACAACCAACTTTCATCTTCACTCCTAAGATTACATTTTTCTTTTTCTTTATCTAGTATGTAAATGTTGCTTGAAGTTCTTGTGGTTGTTCCAACTATTTATTTGATTTTATATCCGTGATTTGACATCCTTTTGAATAAAAAATCATAAAGAGACCTTTATCACAGGTTTGACTTACACTCAATAAGTTATGTTCCATTTCCTCATCCAATAAGACATTTTCAGCCATGATTTTCTTGTTGTTTAGACATATAGTTCATTTTCCAACTATCCTAACTGATTGATCATTTCCAAAGGTGAATGTACCTTCTTTTCCTTCATCTAGTTCAACAAATAGTTGTTTTCTACCTATCATATGCTTTGAACATCCACTATCCACAACCCATTTTACTTTATGTTCTGCTTGTAGAGCTATAGTGCATTTTTCAATGTTCAGATTTTCACTTTTCTTTTTCCAAAATTTGGTTTTCAGATCTGTGTAAGTGGGTTCATTAAATTTTTGAAAACTCATAGGACAATTTCTTGACACATGCCCAAATTTGTTACACTTGTAACATTCAGTCTCATATCTTAAGGTGTCAAATCTGTTGTAAGAGTAGTTCATATTGTTTTGACTAGTTTTACCATGTCCTCTTCTATATTCAAAATTAGACCTTTCATGACTATTATGTGCATTTATCTTTCTTGAAAAACTATTACAAAATGCAGCCTTATGTCCATACTTATAACAAAAGAAATAGTGGGCTTCAAACCTATTTTGATGTCTACCATAACTTCTTCTATGCACTGTTGAACCCTGATTTTCTTCTTGCCTTTCTGATTCCATATTCTTGCTAGTAATTTTCTCATGATTATCCTCTGTACCTGCTTTCTCAACACTTAAAATAGAACATCCATTAGTTACTGTATATTTATAACCAATTCCAGTCTTATCATATGTTGATCTTATTCATGTTATTGTCTTATTCATGTTATTGTCTTGTACTTTCTTTCTTAATGAGACTACTTCAATTTTTAAACCTTCATTTTCCTTATCCTTTTCTGCAAGCATTTTAGTTAGAGCTTCTTCATTCACTCTAGTCTCTTCTATTTTAAGTTTTAAGTAAACTACCATGATTTCGGTGCTATCAATCAAACTATTTGATTAATGTAATTCAAATTCTATATTCTCAATTTCTCTTTTAAAATGTTTGCATTCCCTTCTCATTTTTCTTAATTCACTTAAAGCACTTACCAGTTCATCTTCTAGATCAACTTCACCTTCTTCTTCTTCACCAGACTAATCATCTTGTTTTTACATAGCCATAAAAATTTGTACATCTGAACGGTCATCACTGTCACTAGATTCTGAAATATCATTGTCATCTTTTATACACAGGCTTTTATTTTTGTAAGTTTTTCTTTGAAAAAACTTCTTATGTCTATTCTTGAATTCCTTAGGTTTTCTATTACTGTCTTCTTCATTATCAGTATGCTTATTGTAAGGACACTTAGATGCAAAATGTCCTATTCTACCACAACCAAAGGATTTCAGAGGAAGCTTACCTTTATACTTGCCAGTACCTCTTTTCAGATTTTTAACAAAATTTGCTTCTTCCACATCACCTTCTGACTCCTCATGACTGTTGATTTCTTCTTCAACCTTTTTCTTATCTTTCTTTGTTGCCTTGAAAGTTGCTTCTTTCCTAAAATAATTCTCACCAGTTGTTCTCATCTCATATGATGTTAGTATTCCATGTAATTCATCCATTTCTAAAGTATCAAGATATGTTCTTTCTTCTAATGCATATATTTTTGAATCAAATATTGTAGGAAGTGATCTAAGTACCTTTTGCACAATAATATTATTATTAACTATTTCTCCTAGACCTCTCATGGTATTAACAACTTAATCAATATGAAGAAAGTAGGTAGCTATATCTTCAGATTCTTCCATTTTCAGGCTTTCAAATTGACTTCTGTATGATTGTAGCTTAGCACTCTTTACCTTAGTGTCTCCTTCATATACATTTTTCAATTTATCCCATGTTTATTTTGTTGATGCACAATGCATAACTTTAACAAATTTTGACCCTGCTAGACCTCCTAGTATTGCATACATAGCTTTGGAATTACTCTCATAGAGTCTCTTACCTGTAGAATCTATTGGAATGGTTGCTGGGACTTTATATTCATTTAGTAAAACTTTCCATATATCTACTCCTTGAGTTTGTAAAAACAACTTCATCTTGATACTGCAAAAAGAATAATTATGACCATCAAATAAAGCCAATCCATGTTTTGTAAATTCTGACTTCTTATCCATTATGAATGATCAAAAACTTCCAGTGGTTAAACTGATATCTTGAAGTAAACTCTCTTTGATACCAATTGTTGAACAGGGTAAGCCAACTGAGAGGGGGGGATGAATCAATTGTATAAAGTTTCTTTCATTTTATAAGAAGATTACTTATTAATCAATAAATCATTCCTTTAAGATTTAACTTGCAGTAATACATTTAACCAATAAATATACAATCACACAAATGAAACAATGACATAGTGATTTTTCATGAGGAAACCCAAAAGGGAAAAACCTCTTCTTCTTATGAATGAAAGGCAAGCTCCAACTCCTCTTTACATTCTTATTTTATCTGAGCTACAATCTAGATGAGGTTGCTACCTCTGTTTATTTAGCACCTACTGAATGGAAGCTACAACTCCTAGATGTACAAGCACCAACTTGTATAGAAGATTTTTACAGTCTCCCCTTGCTCCTCCCTACCACCCTGGAATCCTTCTTTGTCACTAAGAGTCTGCAAACCAACTCTTATCTTCTCTATCAAAGATTAAGAATTAAAATTTCTCCTCAAATTTTACAGAGCCATCTTTCTTCCATAATCCTCTCATTTCATCTTTTCTCCTCACTGTCCCTATATATTTTTATTTCAGATTTATCTTCATTTACTAAAATGAATTTTACTTTGGAGCTATGGTTGTACCCTTAATTCCATATGCACACACCTTCATCTTTTTCCAAATTTCACTTATTTCTACCCTATACATTCAGAGCATACAATCGAACACTCGGGCTTCGAAGATTTAGTTACAATAATTGAATAACTATCTTATAGTGATTATTATTGGCCAAGGCATCTAGAAGAACAACAACCACACGATCAGTTTAAGTATTTAATCTGCACCGTTTGATATAGAAGATGGGTCTCTTGCTTACTCCATATGCCCATTGGATGTGACCATGGGCATTTACCAAAAGGCGCTTTTGTGATTCGCATATCGACAATCCTGAGGTGAAGACATCTCATCTCTTCATGTTGCGATCTTCGAAAAGGAGCTTTAACTTGGTGCTAGCTCCTCCTTCTCACATGACCAATGGCGGTGACTATAGCCTATACAAAAAGGTATTTCGACGTTTCGCATTTCGACGTTTCGACATTTCACATTTCAGCATTTCGATTTTTAGCGTTTTGGCATTTCGGCGATTTCGCATTTCAACATTTTAGATTTTAACGTTTTGGCATTTTGGTATTTTTTCATTTTGCCATTTCGATGTTTCACATTTCAGCATTTTGACTTTTAGCGTTTCGGCATTTTGACATTTTCGCATTTCGACATTTTGATGTTTCTTTGATGAAGTGTTTCGACACTCCAAGTCACAATCCCCAAAATTCAAGCTAAGGGTGATGACTCCTCTTCCAAGGCTCATTTCACATGTGACCTCGAGTTATAACCAAAGGCTCACCTCCTAGGTTCTTCACAGTTTCATGCTTCAGGATGTTGAGAGGCATGTTGATCTCTATATTAGGAACCATGGTGCCTGTGCAAACTGATCCATGGTGCCTGTGAAAACTGACCAACAAACTCCCCCTTTGGCATTTTAAAGTTTGACATTAATGACAAAACCAAGTCCTGTGCAAATTGTGCAAACTTCCCTGTGCAAACTGTAAGCCCTGCCAACAAGTTTAAGCCTGAGTAGACCATCTATTTTTTTGTTAACTTTCTGAGTTGGCCATCCCTATGTCAATTGTACTTGATTATAATCTCTCTTCACATAATATCTCAGTGTATATTTTGTGTTGATTTATGGGGATACATTAAGTCCCTCCTTTGATAGATCTCTTCTTATCAACTTCATCACTTTTTCTAGGAGAGGGATTTAGAAACTAGCTAGTACCTTGGATCTTGTAGTCCATAGTGGTATATCCCCTCATGATCAACAGTGGGTTTGAATCATTGAATCTTTATCAATTGATTCTATGAATGTTTGACATCGGATCCTCTATTCATGCTCAGTGTATTGTACTAGGTACCTTGAGGTCCATCTTCCTCATTGGTGGGTCCCCTTGTGTCTCCTAAAAAATTACATCAATGACCGGTAATCAGACAGTTTCTACCATGCTTGACATCATCTCATTTATTCACATGTATATTTGTACCATCAATGATTAGAAAAAATACCTTGGAAATGGGGCCACATCCTTCCTTTAGAGAATCGTCTCCCAATTTGTGATGGGGTATATCACTTGTATATGAGTACTTTGAAGACATTAGGGGAACTTTCCTTAGTGCTCGTTATCTTCCTGATATATGTGTTTTGTCATAGATTCACATTGTATTTTCTCATGGCCATGATCATATTGTTGACATGGATACACATTCTATTGGCTTGTGGCTATGATATCATTGATGACATGGATCCACCATGTATTCATCCATGGCCATGATATTGCATTTCATGTCATCGATCCATAGTGTATTTTTTGGCAGCCATGATTTGATACTCTTTGGAGTATGAGTATGTTTATCTAGGGGATGGTTTATATATGAATTTTTCCTTAGTGTTTGATTGCACGTCCTCTTTGACCATTGAACCTATTTTCTCTCTCTTGGAAATGGCTCATGGAAACTATTTTATTGTAATGTGTTTCATCCATCCATTCCTTTCATGATCTCACACATTAGGGTCATATGTTATAGACTTTATTTCCACCTTACAGGGCTAGGAGGGAATCTAGTAGAAGATGAAATCCAAGACATGACTCTAGCTTAGGATTTGGTTCATTGTTTAGGGTCGTCACTTGTCGTACAAGGACATCAAGTGATGAGTCACTGGTCATCTATAGTACAACTAGCGATGACTTCTACAACCTTCTATATTATCATAGTTTCGAAGAGGAAGACAATGGATGAGTTGGTTCTTCATGGCATGAGCCTTGGAACTCAGATCATTCAAGTATCCATTGGTCTCCAGAAGATCTAGAAGCTCTCCTAAGCCAATTCCAAGGATCTATATAAAGAAGGTAAATATTGAGAATGAGGAAGAAGAATCATTTGCAAAGTCATGTTATCCAAATAGAGTGGATCTTCTCCATTCCACAAAAGCCACAATCATATTTCCTAGTTTGATTAATAAGATGACGAGTATCAGGGAGGAAGGGGATAAGGAGGATGCATCTACACTAAAGGTATGATGTTTGATGTATTCTTTTCATTTTGAGATAATATGTCATTGGTTTTCCCCATAAATATTTGTGTTATGTTCATGAATGTTTAGATATGGTCTTTTAATGAATATATCAACTTAGATATGAATTAGATTAGTGATTTATAACACTAGGGGAAAAAGTATATTGGTGTTTGTTTGTTTCTTATGTGAAGGGAGAAGGCTGAAAGAATTGGAGCTGGAACTCAATATATACAACATCCAATACATATGAGGACAACCTTCAAAAGTAAGGTATTCCATTCTCTCCCCTCTTGGTATAAAAATAAATTTCCTTTTCAGATCTAGGGAAACCATTAGAATTCTAGCTCCACTATCTGACTAGGATTAGTAGGAAGATATTAGGGAGATCTTTCTTTCCACTCATGATATCTCCTCCATAACACCATGGTCACGCTCTCCATGAGAAGGGGATAAATCCTTTGTTATATCAAAGACTTGTTGATGTTTGTTGATGATTAGCTACAAGTCTTGGTGGATTTCTTATGTCATACTTTCCATAAATTGTATGGAATTGAAATAGGGAATAATGCCAAAGTGAAATTTATTTAATAACTTCTCCACATGATGAGAGATGACTATTTTAGAAGGGCCTTCCTGAAGCCCTATAAGGGTGTTTACATGACCCTCTTTAGTGAAACTCATATATAGTTCATTCAAATTGATGGTGACTATTCCCAAAGTGTGTAGTCATTCTTCCCCCAATACTATATCATACCACCCATATCAATGGAAAATAGATTTGTTTTGAGTTGATAGTTTCCCATTCATAGTATGACAATTTCACATCTTCCCCTACATTTCATCATACCTCCATTGGTTATCATGATTTGGAATGTGTTCATTAGATGGATAAAATAATGGGTTTCTTTTGCCACTTTCTTGTGAATGAAACTGTGAGTACTACCACTATCAACGAAGAGTATGAATTTCCGATGCTTGATGTAGCTTGTAAGTTTCAAGGTTTGTGGAGTTGAAATGATTAATAATGAATGGAGGGTGATTATGGTTTCCTGAGAGAATTGAAGTTTGCTAGTTAGTTGAGTAGGAGTGTTGGTGTCTTTAGTAAATAACTCAAGTGTTTCTTCAATAGTTATGTCTTCTATTAGGTCCAGAGTGGTCATATCAATTTAGAACATTTATGACTCGGAGCATATTTTTCATCACAATTATAGCAGAGTCCATGTCTTTGAAATTCTTTCATTTCTACAGGAGACAACCTTTGTATTTTTAAAGGACGAGTAGGGGTTGTGCTTGGGGAATTAAATTGGGGAGGTCAAGAGTGAGTAATGAAGAAAGTTTTTTTAGTTTGTGTATTGATCACCATATTTTCTTCAAGAGCCCTATTAGACACTTCCAGCCATGCAGCAGGTTGTTACATTCTAACTTATGATTTAATATCCTCCTTGAGGCAACTAATGAAGCATTATTTATAGAAATAATATTTTAAGTTCTTTGTACATATGGCTCATTTATCAAAGGTATCCATAAGGTCTTCCACCGATCTTGTTTAGCATAATTTGGTAAGCCACCCCAAATAGTGAGTATCTCTTTTGTAACATGAATGGATAGATTTAACAAACTAACTCCAAGCGATGTATCCCACATAATATTTTTTATTTTGTTCTCACCATTGTCATCATTCTAGATATGGATACAAGACTACCACCCTAATTCTCATCATGTCATAAGTAATACCATGGAGGGAGAAGTAATGTTCCATTTGGGTGACCCATCCTAACAGACCAAAACCATAAAAGTTGTGAACCATCCTACATTAATGAAATGCACACAAAGATTATTAACACACACACAAAAAAAAATCAATCACACATATACACAAACATTGACCCTTGAAAACCAACCGGGAAAACCAACAACCTATTTAGAGTTGCACCTCTAATTCTACTCATAATCCAAATTCATTGTTTACAATACAATATATAGGATCATGGGGCATCCAAAAAAACCCCTAATCCATTGAAATTAATTAGATTACAACCTTAAATTCTTAACCAAAATTGGAAAACCATGGGATTAAATACCATGTGCCACTAAACTACCAAAGGAGAAAAATGTCCCTCACCAAAGGTGAAATTCAGTCCAAAATTTTGGCAAATAGACCCCCCCAAAAAAAACAAATTCAAGGGATTTTCCCTTGAAACCCCTAATAGGGGGGACCCAAAATTGTGTAAATAATGTAACACATACCCAAAATACTCCCAATTGTTGTTTTCTTTGCATACAGGGGTAACAAGATTTCATGATCAACAATCTAAGGGATAAATCCCCATTTATTCTCTACACCAAGATAAATTCTTGGTGCTCACAAACTTTTTTAATTAATTTGCAACATTCTCCAAAGTGTCCACCTTCACCAAAAACACCTTCATTTCTTCAACCATGTTTATGAAATAATGATACCAAACATCAATATGTTTTTTCTTAGAATGATAAGTCAAGTTCCTCACTAGGAATATTCCACTCCGACTATCACAATATATCCTTACAACTTACTATCCATACCCAATATCTCAACACAATCTTTGTAACCATATTTCTTCCTTCCATACATGAGTGGTTTCCATGTATTCATATTTTGTGGTTGAGAGTGCCAATACATAATGTCTTTTTCTCATCCAACTGATTTCTCCTTCATGTAGGTTAAACCCATACCCACTTGTAGATCTTCTACAATCCATATCTCCATCCCAGTCTGCATCAACAAAGCCATTTATGTCCAACACTCTGTCAAATCCTGGTCCTCCTTGGTAACACAATCCATAAGTAATAGTGCCACGAAGATACCTGAAAACCCTCTTTATTGATGCCCAATGCTCATTCCTTGGTTTTGACATATACCTACTCAAAACTCCCACTACATGTGTAATGTCTGGTCTAGTACATATGATTACATACATCAAACTACCAACCACACTATCATATGGAACATGGGACATGTCCTCTTCCCGTGTCTTCATACACTGATATACAAATAACTTTACACCTATAGGAATAGGGACCTCGATAGGTTTACATTCCTACATATTAAACCTCCACAATATTGACTCAACATATTTTCTCTAGTTCAACTAGAGTTTCTTGTTTGGCCGATTTGTTTTAATTTCCATGCCAAAAATAAAATTTGTAGCACCAAGATATTTCATGTCAAATTTATAGGAAAGTTGAGTTTTCACATCTTGGATAATTTCCTTACTGTTTCCTATCAACAACATATCATCCACACACAAGACCAAATAAATAAGACAATCACCTCCTAATTTGAAATACACATAGTGATTGGCTTTTCTTCTTGTGAAGCTAAGTTCCAATGTATAAGTATAAAATTTGTGATACTGCATCCTTGGTGATTTCTTTAACCCATACATGGACTTTTTCATCCTACATACTAGATCTTTCTTTCCCTTCATTGCAAATCCTTCTAGTTTCTTCATATAGATTTCTTCTTCCACATCCCCATGTAGGAATGCTATCTTCACATCCATATATTCTGCTTCAAAATCAAAAGAAACAAAAATAGATAAAAACAAATCTAATAAAATTTAACTTGGCAACAGGAGAAAAATAATTCACCAAAGTCAATTCCCTCTACCTGGGAATAATCGTTTACTACTAGCCAAAATTTGCATTTCTCCACTTTTCCTTCTAAATTCAACTTCTTTTTAAACACCCATTTTCTACCAATGGGATTTCTTCCAGTCGACAATTCCATTAGATCCCAATCCTATTCTTTCTAAGGCTTCCATTTATTCAACCATTCAGTTCTAGGATCATGATCAATAATAAACAAAGAGAAATTTGAACATAAATTGGGTGGTGTGTACCTTTATAGTTTCCTTCTTTCCTAAACTGATCTCCTCAAGACTTGAGTACGAGGCTCTTCTTATTCTAATTCATTCTATTCTATAGAGTCTGATTCATTATCCTTCAATTAAAACTCTATTTTCTTTAGTTCTTCCTCTCTTGGTAGGACTTCCTCATTAAAAAAATCTTTGATTTCTCTAAATACCACATCTTAACTATAAAATACCTTCTTATTTTATGGGTTCCAAAACTTCTAACCTTTTAGACCATCTTTATAGCCAATAAAGATACCATTTTCTGCATTTTTATCGAGCTTACTCTTATTTTCCTTTGTAACGTGTACATAAGCATCACATCCAAAAACCATGAGATGTGTTAGAGAGGGTTTATTACCAGTCCATACCTCATGTGGATTCATGTCATCCAACGCTAATGAGGGTGATCAATTTACCAGGTAACATGTAGTTTCCATTACCTCTGCCTAGAATTATTGTTCCAACCCAACACCACTAAGCATGCTCTTTTCTCTTTCCATCGACATATCGTTCATCCTTTCTATAACTCCATTATGCTAAGGTGTGTATGGATTAGTCTTTTTTCTTGCTATACTTCATTTCTTATAGAATTCCTCAAATTCATTCTCATAAAATTATCCACCATTATCCATCCTAAAGGCCTTAAATGTTTCTCTATATGATTTTCTAAAAGAGCCTTAAACTCTTTAAATTTGTCAAAGACTTCATATTTAATCTCAAGGGAATAAATTTGTGTATTCCTCAAGAATTAATCTATAAATGAGACATAGTGCAAAGATTTACCTAGTGATGGAATCGTCACAAGTCCAAACACATCACTATGCATCAATTGTAAAATTCCCCCTACCCTCGTAGCACTAGAGGATAATCTTACCTAATTCTACTTCTCATACAATAAATGCTCGTAGAAATAAATATCTAGAGAGAAATTCAACATACCTTCAACCATACCTTTACCATTTAGTACTCAAAGCTCCTTCTCTCTGATATGCTCTAGTATTTGATGCCACAACATAGTCTTTTCTCCAGATATTGCAAAATTTTTTCCTTCTTCAGCTTTATGTTGTACATGGTGTTGGAATTTATGTTAAAGGAGGTCAATATGCTCAATATTGGACATGATGTTATGGAGTTGGCATGAATGTAAAAAGAGGGATAATATAGTATTTTCATTGAAGACAAAAACCTTCTTAAACTCATATTGAGAACTTGATTAATGTCCATATATTCATATCAATATTCCAACAAAAAGTATATTGTTCATTTTTTAAGATATCATGAAAACTACAGTGGAATTTTGTCTAGTGTTATGCCGATGTATTTATCATCTATTGAAATAATGAGTACAAATTTGTCACAAACAGTGAATGCATGTGTTACTACTATTGTATTAACAATAACCATAGGGTTTAATACTACGATCTGTGACATGATTAATATTTTCCCTCCAGTCCATATCTCAAACTATGTTTATGTATACTCCATTAAGTTTATCAACTTAAGTTCCCAAATATAAATTCATCTACATCCATTACTATCGAGACAAATAATATATGAGTCTGGTCTCGAATCAAATGAAAATTATTGAAAACTGGTGAATTAATTCCCATATGATCATCATAAGTTCATTGTGATCATTAGATCAATGGACCAAGCTATAGAAATCATCAATATTATAACTCAACATTGATCATCATATCTAAATGAGATCATGATCGTATGGCTCGAATTGATTGTGCATATTGAACTAGCACAATCATTAACTTCAAAGCAAGGACCCAAATGTGTAATTCAAATCCTCTTTTGTAATTTTTTAGTCCATCGTCGATTGGATTGGACAGCCCACAATCATTTAGGGGTTGGTTGGTAGTTAACCAGATTTAACACAAACTTAGTCCCATATCTTTTATCAAAACAATTTTATATTATTTCGAGTCCACCGTTGATCAATATCGAATGGCCCTCATTATTTCACATTATGTTGAGTATTAACCAGATTCAAAATAGACTTGGATGTGAAAATATAAATCAAACACACTTGTATATCAGTCATCCACTCAATCATTGATTATAAGCCAGTCATTGATTTGTGTAAGTGTTTGTATAAGGTGTGTGGCTGGTTTCCCTCAGTCACAGGTCGAGGGAATATGTAAATTGGCAATGATTTAAAACATCAAATGGGATAAACTCATTGTCATAGGCCCCAATCACAATTTTTGGTCACATGGGAAGGAGGTAATTCCTCGGGGTATTACACATTGATAAACACATAACACTTTCATGATTTGGACCACGGTCCTAGCCTTCGATCCTATTGGAAACCCAAAGCAAGAGTCACCTCCATGAACAACCAGATCATGACAAAGCCTAAGGTCCGAATTAATTGATAGTGACATTCTGATCCTGTAGAGGATTGAAGAAAATTCGAGAACCAATACAGAGAAACCTAAAAAGTTTGAGTCTGAATGTGAATCATTAAAATTCATTGACTTGATTCAATCATTGATCCAACCAAGATTTACACAATGAAGAAAAAAATAACTTTACTGTGAAAATGCACTTGAAGAAAGTTAAAAATAAAAATAAAAAATTCAGATCTTGAATCAAGTTAACTCTTCAGAGGATAAAAGATGAACAACTTACAAAGGATTTGAAGTCTTTTAACTTAAAAAACTTTTAAAATAACAAAATTTTATCATTATTATGAAATTAAATGAATAGGTGCATTAAAAGAGACACATTATTTCAAACTCATACCTATTGAGAGTCTATATAAACAAGAAAGTATGGTGAAAGGAAGGTGTCTCTGTAGTCTAATTTAGAAGATCAAACTAAAGATAGATTCCAAGGAAGAACTTAAAACATTCACATGAAGTGAGGGTGGAAGGGAGGAGCAAGGTAGGATTGGAGTCCTCTACAGGTTGAAGCCTGAAACAGGGAGTTGCATCTTCCTCAAGTTGGTGCTTGAAAAAAATAGGATTGGAGTCCTCTACAAGTTGGACCATTATCTATAGGGAGTTGGTGCTTCCTCAATTTGGTTCTTGGAAAATAGGGGATTGGTGTCTCCTTGAGTTGGTTCTCAAAATAAGAGAGACTGATGTCTCTTACAAACTGTAACTTGTAAATGAAATATAATTTTTATGATTATTAAATTAAAAATTTTGAGTTCTGTATATTCTTGTTGATAAATTGTTGTAAATTAATAAATAATTAATTTTATTTGAGAAAAAGAAGAAATATTGATTCACCCCCCCCCCCTCTCAGTTCATATTCCAACAATTGGTATCAGAGCAGTTTCCTTCACAACAGTCTAACCAATTGAAGGTAGATTATGAGAAAGCCAATGGATCAATATGAAGGAATGTCCTCCAACAAAGCATCGTTATTCAAAGAAAATGATTATGAATTTTGGAGTATAAGGATGAAAAGGTATCTGATGGTTATTGGATGTGATGTTTGGCTATCTGTGGTAAATGGTTACATTGCACCAACTATTTCACCTTCAGATGCTACTGCAAAGAATCTATGCAATGATAATTCAATGGTTGTTAATGTAATTCTAGATGGATTAGAAAAGCCCATATTTGTAAAAGTGATGAATTTTAAATCAACAAAATAAATTTGGGACAAACTTAAAGTAATCTATGAAGGAGATGGAAAAATTAAGAAAAACTTCAAACGTATAGAGGGAATTTTGAGAGTCTGAAGATGAAAGAGGAAAAAAAAATTGCAGAATATTTTCAATGAGTGGATGAAATAGTCAATTCAATCAGAGCATTGGGAGAACAGTTAAAAGACAAAATTATTGTCCAAAAGGTTCTAATGTCATTACCAATCAGATATGGTGCCAAGGTATCTACCTTGTAAGATCGAGATGACCTTGACAAACTTACAATGGATGAACTTCATGGTATTCTTATAGCATATAAAATGAGAACCAGGCAAGAAAAGTCATCAAAAATGGAAACAACTTTCAAATCATCAAAAGTAACAAAGAACCACGAGAATGTGCCAAATGAAAATCACTCATACATATCAGATGAAGAAGAGGCCAATTTTATAAGGAAACTCCACAAAGGGTTTGGGAAATATAAAGGGAATTTACCCTTCAAGTGATTCAACTGGGGAAAAGTTGGGCACTTTACCTCTAAATGTCCTTATCCAAAGAAGGTGGATAGTTATTATGAAGATATTTATAACCATAAATAACTTAAGAAGACAAAAACTGGAAACAAAAAGAAATTCTACAAGAAAAATAAAAACTTCTACTCCAAAGAAGAAAGTAGTTCATCTGACATGAGTGAAGATGAAGAGATGGAACTTTTATTTATGGCCATAGAAACTCAAAATTATGTTGTTGATGATAATGAAGAAAACTCTAAAGTTGAAGGAGAAGTATACCTTGAAGGATAACTTATTATTTCTCTTGAAGAATTGAGAAAATATAAAAAAAAAGAACAAATCATTAACAAAAAAACTATTAGAATATGAAGAAAGACAAAAATCAAGAGAAAATGAAATTTCAATAACCATCAAGGAATCAGAACAAATCATTATTGACTTGAAGACTCAACTCCAAGAAGCCAAAATAATTAAAAAGGTTATAAGTAAACATCTCAATGAAAATCATTTAGACTGTGAAAAGATAGAGGTTGAAATTGTTTTCCTAAAAAGAGAATTTGAGAAAGAAAACAACCAATCAAGATTTGAAAACAGTTCAAGAATATTGGATGATATTCTTAGCAGTCCAATATCATCAAGCAATAAGTCAAGACTAGGTTATGATCAAAATAATTCTAACAAAGGATCTAGCTCTACATCTCAGAATCTAACAAAAATCCAAAAAGTTATGTAGCTGCCCTTCAGAGATATTTCAAAAAGGAAGAAATCAAAATAAAGATTGATTCTAATCAAAAAAAAATTGGTCTCCCTTCAAAAGAAAGTGAATATATAAGGAATACAACTACAAGAAGAACTCCCCCAAAAAGGTATCAACATATCTTTCTTGGTTGTTGTTTCTCTTGCAATAACTTTGGGCATAAAGCATTACATTGTAGAGATTATGAAAAATACAATCATAAAAATATTAAAAGATGTGGTTATAAGAACAACAAGAATAATAATAATCAAGAGAACAAAAACTATAATTCATTATCTCCACTGCAAAATTACAATGTTGAATGCCACAAATGCAACAACTATGGTCACAAATATAGTGATTGTAGACTACCAAAGAAACCCATAAAAACTTCCAAAAATCAAGAAGAAAAGCATAAGAAGAAATGGAAATAAAAACAAATGGAAGAAAAAGAAACAGAGTGTAAGGTAGCCTTATATGGTAAATATAAAAGAATTCAATGGTACATTAACAATGGATGCTCAAAGCGTATGACATGATATCAAGATAAATTCCTCATTCTGAAAAGGAAAGAAAAAGGAAGAGTTACTTTTGGAGATAATGTCTTTGCCAAGATACTTGGAAAGGGTACAATGAGTCTGGGAAATAACAGAACTAAAGAAGAAAATGTGCTATTAGTTTAAAATATGAATCCTAATCTCCTTAATGTAATCCAAACATGTGATCAAGGACACATACTCATATTTGACTCTAAAAAATGTGAAATTAGGAAAGAGGGCTCTAGAAAATTAGTGGTTTTTTCACCCAGGACACCAAGTGATGTATATATCTTAAACATAGAAGAAGAATAAAAATGTTGCATAAGACAAATAGAAGAAAGTTGGCCATGGAACAAAAGAATGGGACATATAGGTTTTGACAATTTGATAAAATTCAGTAAAAAGGAAGTTGTGAGAGATATGCCAAAGATTATTAAACCTTCAAACTCTATTTGTAGGAACTACCAACATGGAAAGTAGACAAGAGTAAGATTCAAGACAAAATAATACTCTACATAAAAACCATTATAACTTGTTCACACTGACCTATGTGGATCAACAAGAACGAAAAGCATGCAAGGTGAACATTACTTCATTTTATTCATTGATGACTATACAAGAATGAATTGGGTATATTTTCTTAAAGAGAAATCAGAAGCATTAAAAAAATTCAAAGCCTTCAAAGCACATGTTGAAAATGAGACTGATCTCAAAATCAAGTGTCTAAGATCATACAATAGAGGGGAATTTACCTCAGATGAGTTCAATGAGTTTTGTGAAACTTGTGTAATTAAAAGACACTTTTCAACTCCAAGAACTCCTCGACAAAATGGAGTTGTTGAAAGGAAAAATAGAATTGTCCAAGAAGCAACTAGAACTATGTTAAATTAAGACAAACTCTCATACATCTATGGAACAGAAGAAATATATACAACAATATATATACTTAACAAAGCATAGCTTAGAGTTAACCATGACAATAAACCATATGAGTTACAGTTTAGAATACCAACATTAGTAAAAAAATTCAGAGTCTTTGGGAGAAAATGATATATAAAAAGAGATGATGATAATCTAGGAAAATTTGATTCCAGATCAGATGAAGGCATATTTCTTAGTTACTTATCCAATAAAAAGGCCTACAGATGCTATAATTTGAGGTTGCATAAAATTATGGAAAGTGAAAATGTAAAGGTGGATAATATAACATCAAGAAGAATCAAATCTCAAGAAAATTCACAAGTTCATGAAAGAAGAAGAGATGATGATAATGAAGAAGAAACTAAAGAAATACAAGAAGAAGAATCACAAAGTGAAGAAGAAAACAAAGAGGAAGCATCACCAATAAAAGAGTCAAAAGCACCATCAAGAAGAGTACAAAGAGATCATCATGAAAGTCAAATCATAGGAAACAAAAGTGTTGGAGTTGAAATAAGAAGAAGGATAACATACAAATTAGAACAAGAAATGATTTCCCTAATAGAACCCAAAACATTTTTAAAAACCAACAAAGATGAAGATTGGATTAAAGCCATGAATGAAGAACGTGATCAAATAGAGAAGAATCTAGTTAACTCTTCAGGGGATAAAAATTGAACAACTTACAAAGGATTTGAAGTCTTTTAACTTAAACCTTTTTTAATAACAAAATGTTAGCATTATTATGAAATTAAATGAAGAGGTGCATTGAAAGAGGCACATCGTTTCAAATTCATACCTATTGAGAATCTATATAAACAAAAAAGTACGGTGAAAGGAAGGTGCATATGTGGTCTAATTTAGAAGATCAAAATACATACAGAGTCAAAGGAATAACGTGAAACATTCACATGAAGTGAGGGTGGAAGGAAGGAGCATGGGAGGATTGGAGTCCTCTATAGCTTGAATCTTGAAATAGGGAGTTGCAACTTCCTCAAGTTGTTTCTTGAAAACAAGAGGATTGGAGTCCTCTACAGATTGGAACCTGATTTACAAGGAGTTGTTTCTTCCTCAAGTTGGTACTTGTAAAACATGGGATTGGTGTCTCTTTGAGTTGGTGCTCAAAAGAAGAGAGATTGGTGTCTCTTACAAATTGTAACCTATAAATGAAATATAATTTTTATGATTGTTACATTTAAAATTCAGAGTTATATATATTCTTGTTGATATTTTTTTGTAAATTAATAAAGAATTAATTTAATTTTAGAAAAAGAAGCAATACTGATTCACCCCCCTCTCTCAATATTGAACAACATTCCAAAACTTCAATCTCAAGAACAATGGAATTATTTCACCTTTAACTAATAGTGACTCCACACAACGTATACATAGTACCAATCTGAACTCCCCTTAGCAACATCATTATTCCTCGAACCATCATGGAGGTTTCCTTTTCAAACACTATTTTTACACCTGCATCATCCATATTTCTTACATAAATCAAATTCCTGGACAATCTTGGGTTGTGAAGAACACTAGGAAGTGTTATAATCCTAGCATCCATGAGATTCAACTTGACTTTCCCTCATCCTACGATTTTGGTTGTTGAGTCATCTCCTATAAAATAATCACCCCATCATACATTTCATACTCATAAAACCATTCCCTATGAGGAGTCATATAAAAGGATGCACCCGAGTCGACCAAGCATGCCTCATGATCTAGATATGTGCTTGAAGAAGCCAAGTAGACATCCCTTCCTTCATTTGTAGAGGTTTTTTATTTTGTAGAAGGGGCATCATTAGATCCCTTCCCTTTCTCAATTCTTTTAGATCTACATTATTTCTTGTAATGCCCTTATTTTCCAGTTCTCCAACATACCTTTAAGAATTTTCCTAGAGATTTAGATATTCCTATAGATTTAGATCTCCCACTTGAGGATATATTTTTATTTATTTCCTGGGAGTGTCTTATTACAAATAAGGAATTTGTGCTCTGGATTTCCATGTTTTTTCGCCTTATCTCCTTCAACAAAAAGGATGAGACCACATTATCTAAACTTAAATTAGTTGCATTATTTCCTATGGATACAACCAAACTATACCATGAGTCTAGTAAATGTCACAATAAACTAATACACTTATCTTCATCATAAATATTAATATCAATAGACAATAAGTAACTTACCACAGTATTGAAGGCATTCAAATGATCTATTACCAAGTATCCATATTTCATCCTCAAGTAGTATAGCTTCTTTCATAGGAAAATTTTGTTTATTGGGGACTTATATTCATACAAATTCCCTAAATTATTCCATAATTCCTTGGTTGTAGCTTCCCCTGACATGTTCAATAATACTGAATTTGAGAGACGCAACTGAATTTTTCTCTTTTCCTTCCACTCCAACTTTGTCTAGTCTTCCATTGACATTCTCATAGGTGTAGTACCTATATCTACAGTGGCCCATTGATCTTTATCTACCAAAATATCTTCCATCTTGAGCTTCCACATATCAAAACTTTTCTCATTAATTTTTAATTGCTTGTCATTTATTTTCACCACAAGAATTGATACCATAGAGCTCCCACTATAACAACGTTTATCAGACCCGAGCCAAACCATTATCCACAAAAGCATCCCCCTGAAGCAAATAAATTCTTTGATACCAAATTTAATTTTTAAACCTTTTACATTAATGCAATGCACACACATATTCTTAACACAAAAAATAAAACAATTTCAATCACAGATATACATAGAGATTTACCTCAGAAACCCAACCAAGAAAACCAACAACTTTTTTAGATTCACACCTCTAATTCTAATCATAATCCAACTTCATTGTTTAAAATATAATATATATTATCACACAACATCCAAAAAACCCCTAATCCATTGACCTACAGTAGATTACAACCTTAATTCCTTAACCGGAATTAGAAAACAATGGATTGAAATACCTTGTGCCACTAAATCGACAAAGGAGAATTTGCCTCTTCCAAAAGGCAAAATACCATCAAAATATTTGGTGAATAGACCCCCAAATTATTTTTCAAGAGATCTGCCCACAAAACCCCTAATAGGGAGGGGGCACAATCATGCAAATAATATAACACATATCCAACAACTTCTTCATGTCCACCTTATGAAAATAGTCCCATATGTCATTATCCGTTGGTTCATGGTGGTGAGGGCCCAAAGAGGGATTATGGTGGCTAAATAGTCTTGATTTCAAATCTTGTTCCTAATGTGGCTCAATGTATGTTTCATTCCATGGTTCTTGTTCTATCATTCCTTGATATAGTATAGGCACCAAATTCTCCATGTTCTCATCCAACTTTGAATCCAACTACTCTATGTTCTTATCCAACTTCTAAAATTGGCCATTAATATATGTGTGTTGATATTCCAAGTTGTTCAACCAAGCAAAACATTTAAAAACAAGGAAAATTTTCTTTTATTTGCTTGAAAACAAGAAATGCAAGGAAGAAAATTAAAATACTCGGATCAAGAACTTCAAGCTTCAAAAATTATCACTACAACAATCAAGAAACTAAAAGAACTGAAAATAGAACCTTCCATACAACCATGAAAACAAAAAAATATTTAAGAAGCTAAAAAAGCACAAAAAACTTTGTTTTTCTTTGATTCTAAAAACTTCAACTACTTTTTGAAGTTCAGACAACCCAGAGAGTTAAAAATATCCCCCACAAGCAAAGTCGGGGCTTAAAAATATTGGGAAAATAGAGAAATAATCCCCCCCATAACTCATATGCTTTTGTTTCCACATAAACATGCATATGTACATGCTTATCCCTTCATAAATGACTGCATATATGTTACTGTACTTGGTGGAAAGAACATATATAACCTATAACTCCAATAAAGAATTGGAAATAACTTGAATTAAAGCCTAGAAAAAAATCTTCAAGTTTGAAAACACTTGTAGAGACAAAAACAAAAAGAAAGAAAAAATAAAAACAAAAACAAAAGCAAGAAACTAACTAAGCCAAAGGAGAACTCCCTAGTGTAGTCACCAATTCTATTTTGCAGATTTATCCCCTATGATCTGGGTTAAATATCACAGAGAGAAGACACCCAAAAAAATTGCTCTAAATGAAAAAAGTAGTTAAGGACATGTAACTAACTCAATACCAATGAGAAAGAATAACAATTACTTGGATTATGAAGTTTGGAGAAGACTCCTCTTGTGAATCCCTATTCTAGAATCTCGCTCCAATGCTTTCCTTGTCAGCCTGCACACTAAGAAAGATAGTGTTGCAAAGAAGATAGTTATAGTAACTAACTCATAACTACATATTTTAACTAGGATCAAAATATCGGTATTACAATAATCAAATGCATACATTTTCTACAAAAGAATACTAATAACATGTCATTGGGAGGGAAAAGAGAGTTCTAATTTATTATGAACAACGAGTATTATGAAATAAGGTTACCTGATCATGCTGCAACACTAAACGAAACCAATATCTGGATTCCTCTGCTCGAACCACTGAAGATGGATTTAACTCATTTTTTCTTTCTCCAAATAAGTGAAGGGAAGATTATTAATTTCTTCTCCTAAAAAAGATAAGAAATGGCAAGATCCTGGAAATAGGGGTTTCCAGATATGGGAAACAGATCTTAAAATCTCAGGATGAAAGGGTTTGCATACTTAGCATAATTTCAGTAGAAGAAGGGTGCTTCAATGAATGCCTTCACTCCACCCAATGGCTCTTAGTTGTACTTCAAAAAGTTGGATGGATTAGTTAGGCATAGGCTATAGGAGGTAATTAAATTGATAAAATTGTGAACTCCACTTGTTGAGGGGTTGAACTTCACCCAACAATAGCAAGGGTTACTCCTCGATATACAGTCCCAATTAGAATACACATTGTTTGGATTAGGATTCCCATCCGAAATTTGGCTCGACTGTCATTTAATGCTAAATTTTAGTTTTCTTACCGGATACGATCTATTGTATCAATGAAGTGGGTGGGTACAATGTATAGATGTATATGAATACCATGTATGTAAAGACAACTAATATATCACTAATCTATGATAACCTATCCTAGATAGGAGCAACTATAATGTAACCGGTGAGTTATAATGCAGCCAAAACTTTGAACAACTTTAATATAGTTAGCTATATAAAAAGAGAAATATTGAAAACAAATAACATACGTAACTGTGTAACCAGATTAATATAGATCACAACAAGATATACTGAAATAAATCACAAAACTCAAGACATTGGAATATTCAAAGGAATATCAATAACTACAGAATATTAAAGTTTGTATAAGAATTAGTCTACATCAAAACAAAGCATTCTTATAGTCCATAGAAACAACAAATATCTTCACTTGAAATAGTTCAAAGAAATAATCTATTTCTACATAGAATTCCTTCTATAACATGTTGGTCCCGAGGGATTCTCAATATTCATTAACACAGTATAAGTTCTCAAAAACATTATTGGTTCTATAAAATGCTTGAAAATCCAAAAGAAGTCCTTTCTAAGGGAGTTTCTAGTCTATTTTATGCAAACAATAGTAATTCCTATTTTTCTTTTCTCCTTCTTCTTGAAGAGGTAGTTACAAAACTGTTCACATTCCCTTCTCTTGTGACAAGTGACAAAAAAGGATGAAACTTGAAGTAGTTAGGAAAAGGATGAAAGTAAAAACAATTGTTTGTCCTTTTCCTTATGAACTTTTTCTCCAGAGATAAGTTGTCTAGACCTCCAAATGGTTATACAGTGATTCAATCCTCCTGTAAGAAAGCTATTCCAACATTGCTTCGATCATGACAATACTATCATCTAGGGAACTCATATCCTTCTCCAATATTGTCATATAATCTTGTATCATGTTATGGAGCTTCACTAGTTGTATTAGATGTTGATCAATGAGATCAGTAGAAACAAATTTTGATGCTTTGAATATTTGTCTCCTTTGACTTGTACTTTTCTAGACCACATTCACTAACTCTTCCATGACCAAATTCTTCCCAAGTTCACATAACCTTGGGAGACGACCATTCCTTATTAATTATTGGGAATCTTTTTGAGTTCTTGAACAGATCCGCATTGCCTTGGTTACTTATTTGTTCTCCCATTACCCTACCTGTTGGAAATGATCTAATGCATATAGGTATGTTTTCCTTGATGATTTCGAAGGTCTATACAATTCCAGAAGCGCATCAGGATTTTATGCTATCCAAGTATCAATGTATTCTATACCTTTCTGGATAGTGTCGTATTGTGTCAGCTACATTTTTATGTGATTGTTTTGTTCAATATATGTTGAAGCCACATTTTGGAAGAGATGTAGTTTGGAATACATATCGATGATGGCACCTTCCATCTCATTCCTCATTTTTTTGCATTAAATTTAAACTTGAGAAGACTCCTTTCATATATATTAACTTGTTGGAGCCTCTCTTCTAACTCTTTGATCCTCATTTCCTTTTCCCCATTCAGTTGGCACAACCTTTGTATATTTTCCATACTTTCATCCATGAATGTAAATCCTTCTATAGATTTTGCCACAAGGTCTTCTTTAACATCTCCCGTGACGGGAACCTGGGTCACTACTAACAAAGGATCTCATTATGTTGTTGGAACCTTTTTAACTCTTTCTTGTATGATTCAGTCAGTTTTTCTATTGTATGTGAAACTGCGTAGATCCAATATTTTGGCTGACCGAAAAGGTTTACAAGGCCCAAGACCTAAACCGCTACTCATTGTTTCTTCTCCTGCACCTGTGGTAGATGTTCGAGGGATATCCAAGTCCATCGAGTGTGTGTCACCCTCTCTATTATATACATTATTTTCCTGCCTTTATTCTTTAGCATCTTTATCTGTTTCTTTCTTTACTGCTAATTTTGTTTCTACTCTTGTTTCTTCAGCTAACTCTTTTTCCTTTTCAATAGCATCTTTCACTTCAGCCTCCACTTTTTCCTTTTCTTCATTTTCTTCCCTGGATTTAGATTTTTCATCTTCTAACTTTTGTTTCTTTTTAGCATCATTTCTCCTCTTCAAAACCTTATCTTTGTCCCTTCTCTTTTTATCAGTTAGTTCTTTTTCATCCTCTTTTGTGGAACCCAAATGATTCGAGAAGGATATGGGGGAATATATCTCAGCTTCATCTCTCTCTGCATGTTTTATGGTTTCCTCTCTTGCAACTTCTTCATCTTTGATCCTACCTTTTGGTTGACCTTCATGTTGAAAATAACCTCATCATAAGTCCTGGAATTGTGATATACTCCTTCTTCTTCCTAGAACTCAATGTTGTACTCGTAAGGGAGTCTCATACTATGAAAATTCTCTTTGAAAATATTCATGGGGTCATGTCTCCTAAATCTTTACTCTGCAAAATGGTAGGAGAGAAATATGTCTACTTATTCCTTGGCTTGTTTTTTGTTTTCAAAGAAGTAGTTACCAATGTAAAGAGGCAATGGAGGCCAAATGTATTTCTTCAATCTAGATAACATTCCTTTGAGCCCATGTATGATGGTTTGATATGCTACTTCCTAGAGCACAATCTTTTTAGGGAAAAACCTAGGAAGTAGATGAGGTGGTTTCATTGCACCATATATCCTTATATATGTACCATGTTCCATTAAATACCAACCACCAATCCTCCTTATAACTGTTATGGCCTTGTCATTCATACAAGGTGGGGAGGAGCAAAAAATAAACTCGTATAGTGGGGCAAGGAATTATTCATAGCTCCTTTGATAATTTATTCGATATTTTTGTTCCCAAAGAAACTTGTAGTGGATATGGATAGCGACATCAACGGGAAACCAACTCCATCCCATGTTTTGGTATTTCTGAAAAATGAAAATTATGTCTAGAAGATATGAATACATGTGGAAACTAGGGAAGCTCCCTGGTTGTGCTTATGTAACTTTCAAGATATCATCTTTGATATTCTCAGACAATATGTCTACCTAGTTGAATGAGGCTCCTACATATAAAAAAATAGATCAGGGGCGTGTATGACAAGGGAAAGTGGGTTGCATATGGTTCCCCATACAACCTACACTGCATGGATACCATATATTGGTAGGGTCTTTGTAAATTTGTTGGGGGATATTTTCTTTTGGGCCGATATGTGAACTGCTTATCTACTTTATACCAAGTAGGGAATAAATCCTTCAGTGTGAACTCTAATTCACTAAGCAGCTGACCATCTAGCATTTTTTTTTCGACCTCAATATGGTAACACTTAGCTAAGTCATTGATTCGGAATGAAGCTATCATTTCTTTCCTTGCATTGAATACATACCTACTATCTATGTTTGCATTTTTCAAGATCCATGAAATGGCATCCACACAAGGGAACATTGTTGGGTGTGTTTCCACTCTGAAAATTATCGATTTCCTGATGTTTCTAAACACCTGAAGTTCATCCGGTTCCTCTTCCTTTGCCGAGAAGTTTGATCATTTAAACATATAATATACTTCCCCCCATTTCAAAGTCTCTCCCTCTTTGTCCAGAAGTCTTGATGTATCGTCATACATGGCCCCGACACTTTTCATATCTATAGTCTGCTAGGAGATACTAGATGGTTGATCCCCTGTTGACTTCATTTTTTTTTCTTTCGTGGAGACATGCTTGAACCTGCAGAAAGGATAAATTTGGAGCATGTTATTTGAAAATAGTTAAATGATCAAAAAATAATTAATGAAAACTAGTCATGGCTTGTTGTTTCTTGTAAATGACAAGTTAATAGAAGTTAATGCCGAATGATATTTTAGGGTGAAAAATCTTGGGCATCAACCTGGAAAAGTAAAATCGGAGAAAAACAAAACAACTCTCTTGATGCAGATCAAAGGATTTATAATCAAATCCTCTAAGCATATCATAGGAGTTAATAACAACTCCTCCGAGCATATCAGAGAAGTTAATAAAAAATCATCCGAGCATATCGGAAAAGTTAATAACAACTCCTCCGAGCATATCGGAGAAGTTGTTAGTAACTTCTCTGATATGTATTCAGAAGAGTTTTAGCCAGAGCCTTGGGGTGATATAAAGTATTACAAGGAACTCCTCCAATCTTATCGAAGGAGTTAATATTAAATCCTTCGATCGTATCGGAGGAGTTGTTTCCAATTTCTCTGAAGGTGTGTGAAGGAGTTGTTATTAAATCCTTTGAGAATATCAGATAATTTAGTAGTAACTTCTTTGATATTCCTAGAGAGTTAATAAACAATTCTTTAAGAATTTTATTTTTCACGAAAACAAGGGAATGACGAGGGAAAAATTCGACCAACCTAGAGGAGGGTGAAGAATGCTTAGGGTTCACTATCTAGGTCAAGCCTCCAAATTTATAAGAACTTGTACAAGGTTTGAAAGTGGTTAAAGTGACGATAGGGCCTAGGAAAGGATTGATTATGGTTTTTTTGAGAAGGGGGAAAGGATCAATTATTTTCCTATTCCATTGCCAGGAGTAGGTTGAGGAGTTTAATATCGGTGACAAATACATAAGGCCTAGTGATGGTGAAGTGGCGAATACCAAAAAGTGATATCTATGGTATTAGAGAAAAAAATCAATAAGCAGAAATTAAAATAAAACACAACCCTAAATTTAAAGAACATGAGAGAGAGAGATAGACTTACCCAGTTAGCGTTGCCACATGCCGGGAAAGAATAGGGGGTTTTCTAGAAAGATGTTTAGCTCATCTCTCTTATTCTATGCTTTCTTGTCACTTGCATGTAGTTGAGCATCAAATTGAATAAACCCATTTCATTTTATAACCTACTGGTTAATAAATAACATTAAATGAAATATATAGGTTGATGGATTTTAAAACAAGTTTGTTGAACTCGTTCGGAAGAGTTAACGGTAACTCCTTTGAACGTATCGGAGGATTTAGAAGTAAATTATCTGATATGATTGAAGGGGTTTCCTTTAAATCTTATGATAGTCTTTTCTTATCAGAACGATTGACAAGAACTTCTCCAAGATGCTCATATGAGTTGAATGTAACTCCTCTAAGTTGTTCGAAGGAGTTGAAAGTAACTCCTCTGAGCTATTTGGAAGAGTTCAAAGTAACTCCTCCAAGCTGTTCGGAGGAGTTTTAAGTAAATTTGTTGATCAAATTTTAAACTTCCACTTTAAATGTTTTCTCATTTTCTCAAGTGAATCATGAGTTACTAGAAGAAGCCTTTGAATGAAGAAGGGGCTTATGAGGTTTTCTCTTGGGTTAAAAAGTAAGGAGGATCCATTTTAGGGAGGTATCAAAATAGAAGGTAAAATGGAGGGATTGCAGTGCCAGTCAAAAAAAATGGCGACACATTGGGTGAAGCCTTAGATCTCTACAAAATGACATCCATACATAATTTTATTAGGAAGGAAACTCTATCACACAAAATCATAAGGTAGAAAAGATAGGTCCCATGACTTGCATATTAAAGAGACAGAGGTGATTCAAAGAGGGGTGAGACCTAGTCAAATTTAATAGATTTCTTTCAAAATTATATCAAACTTTATGGTAAATGGCTGAAAGGAATATGTAGGTAGTAAAGTAGAAACAAAACATCAAGAATGTTGAGAATACAAGTTGTAATGAATTTCTCTGGTGTTGCTCCATTTCCAACGAGCATCCATAGCCCTCATGGAGTCACCCCGGTGTCATAAGACTGACTCTGCTGCCAACGAGCATCCATAGCCCCGATGGAGTCACCTAGGTGTCAAAAGCCTTACTCTTCTACCAACGAGCATCCATATGTAATATACCAGATATAGAAGGTATGTAGAACATAAATAAAATGCTAGAAATGGCAGAATAATAGTAATATAACTAGCATAATCTCCACAATAACACAAAAATGATATAAGAATAGAAACATAAATAACACTTTGATTCAGAAAGCAATGTTCATAGGCCTCTTCGAGGGGGCAACCTCCAGTCGAGCAGCGCTCTGTTACAATAATCTCCAAGCTAGGGTTTTCATACCCTCGACCATTATTTATACTAAATATGTCTATCAAGAGAAGCATCTAGAGGAAGATCCTTCTAGAAGAGGAAGCTTCTATTAGGTCTTATTACATCTGCCTTATTCTATTTTATTGAAAGTCCTTATTAATATTGACCTTTATTACATCTGAATATATTGATATACCTATGTGCAGGTTATGACCCTAACATGTCCGCCCTCTTAAAACCAACCTTGTCCTCAAGGCTTGAGATGTGGAAACTATTGTAGAATGGTAGCTGGTTCCCAAGTGGCATCTGTTAGAGTTGTATCTTTCCACTAGACTAACACTTCCTTGATGGTTCTCTGATGCAGACGATGCTCACGCTGGTCCAAAACTACTTCTAGATGTAGCCAAATGGATCCTTCTTCAACTAACTCGGGAAGGTTGGTTTGAATTTGGCACCTAGTTCCAATCACCTTCGTTAAGCATGAAACATGAAAAATAGGATGTATCTTAGACTAAATAGGCAGAGATAACTGATAGGAGACTTGTCCCACATGCTTGAGAACTGTATAAGGACCATAAAATTTGGGCACTAGCTTCTGAAAATGCTCGGCCTTGAGGGAATTTTTCTTGTATGGTTGTAGTCGCATAAACACCTAATCCCCTTTTGCAAATTGACGTTCAGAGAGACCTTGATTTGCTTGTTACTTCATGAGATTTTGTGCCATGACCAAGTTCTCTTTAAGGGTACGAAGAATATCCTCTTGAACTGTAAGTGTTTGGTCAACCACCTAGACCTTCGAGGTAGCTGATAAGTATGAGAGAACTGAAGGTGGCTTCTGTCCATATACCACTTCAAAAGGAGTCATGTGTGTAGYTGTATGGTAGGAAGTGTTGTACCACCATTCAGCTAGGGGTAACCATTGAGCCCACTGATTTTTCTTTTCATAGGCAAAACACCTCAGATATGTTTCCAAACACTTGTTGACAACTTCTGTTTGACCATCGGTCTGGGGATGATAAGTTGTGCTAAAATGCAATTGGGTGCCCTGTAGCTTAAACAGTTCTTCCAAAATATTTCTTGTGAAAGTTGGGTCACGATTAGAAGCAATAGAGTGTGGCATGACATGAAGCTTGAAGACCTAGTCCATGAAAATTTGAGCCACTGTGGATGCAGTAAATGGGTGTTGAAGAGAGCATAAATGAGCATACTTGGAAAGGCGATCCACAACCACCATTATGACTGATTTATTTCCCAAT
>JZKD02S1497174.1:601547-617764 GCA_000966675.3 Picea glauca | reverse complement strand
GGAGTGGAAAATACCATTTGATGTTTAGAAAGGAGGGCTTGGAGGTCTTGTGGCACCGGGGGTGTCTCTGTTGCTTGTATGGCATGGAGTTGGGAAATGACACCAGAATGACCTTGTTTGAGAAACTTTTCCATGCGATGGGAACTAATGACCTCAGGTGAACCAACAGTGATGCATTGGAATTTATATTGGTGGCCTTCTTGGTCAAATTGTATGGTTAATACCTTAAAATCCATGAGAATGGGACCCAGAGTTCTTAGCCAGTCTGCACCCAACACAATGTCACAACCACCCATGCTGATAGAAAACATATGGTATTTTAGGTGGTAGTCATCGATTTGGAGATGCACATTTTCACAGTGCCCTCCACATTTCATGAAACCACCATTGGTAATCATGATTTGGAAATTATTTATGAGTTTCTTGGGAAATGTGGCGATGAATAAAATTATGGGTTCTTCCACTATCAACCAGAATGATGACTTTCTGATGCTTGATGTAACTGATTAACTTGAGGGTTTGGGGAGCGAAGAAGCCAGTGAGATCATTGAGGGAAATGACCGATTCCACTTTGGGAGGGTCTAAGGGAGAGGTTATGTCAGTGATTTTAGGTGACTCAGACACAAGGGGAGTTTCAACATCCTTTTTCGAAATATCCTCAGAGATGGCCATAAAAATCTTTTGTTCCTTACACTTGTGGCCCAGGAAATATTTGTCATCACAATTATAACAAAGGCCTTTGAGTTGGCATTCAGCCATTTCAGCCCTGGTCAATTTTTGGATCTTTAATGGGGCGGAAGGAGTAGTGGGATTTACAAGTTTAGGGCGAGGGATAAAGGAGGATTTTTGGTTTTTGAGAGGATACAACCTGTTGTGCATCTTTATCTCTTTTAGTAGCCTCCACCCAACTCAACGGTCAAGCCATGAGGACATGGGACCAAATCTCATCCTTGAGGCCACTGATAAAACACTCTCAAAAGAAAGCATCAGTCATTCCCTCTGTTCAAAAATCCAGGCGCTCAAAGGCAACTATGAAGTCTTCTATTGTTCCTGATTGTTTCAAATTTATCAAACGACCCAAATGGTTGGTGTCTATGTCAAAGTGTTCATAAAGCTCAGTCACAAATTGGGTCTAAGAAATATACCCTTGACAGGAAGTTTTTCTCCATTGCCACCATTGCCAACATTCTTGATCTAGATGGAGAACACCATACCAGAGTTTGGCCAAGTCATATGTAATGCCGTATAAAGAGAAATAATGTTCCATTTGGGTTACCCAACCAGTGGGGTCTGAGCCATCAAATTTGGTCACATCCACTTGTGGAAGGCGTAGGTCACATTGAAAGTGATGGGGCTGAAAGGTATGGGAATGGGAGGAATGTTCACCTTCAATATTTGGAGGTGCGTCAGAGAAAGGGTCATCTGTATGGATCTTCAGTTTGGTGCAGAGTGATGCAAAGACAGATTCAAGCTGGGTGGTTAGTTCTTGTTTGAATAACTCCATTGAGGACTGCATGGTTGTATTTATGGTTGTATTGATGGATGTATCGATGGAGGCAACAATAGCACTAAGTTTTTTCACTTCTTTTTGGGTCTCAAGGAAGACAGATTGCAAGGTTTTCAAGCGAGCTTCCAGGTCTTGGCTATGAGTATGGGCCATGAGGATGGGTGAACTGAAAAGGGGAGGGTGGGGTCAAAACGTTTTTCCAAAAAAATGATATGGATGAATGTGATAAGGGAGAATAGATGGATCCAATGGAATAGGTCTGAAATAATGGTGAAAAAATTTCCAGACTTTTTTTTTTTTTTTTTTACACCTATGGAGTTATACTCCAGTCTGAAGAATACTGCGGTGATGAAATCCCCAAATGCTTAACCAGAAAGAAATGTGTATTTACTTGGAAACCTGAACACAGTTGCACGGTAATAGATCTTGTCTGTTTTAATTTGTTTATGTTTTTTTCCCCCAAGGGTTAGGTATTCAAGGGTTCTACAGACAAGGTTTTCCCTATGCTATAGCTCTCTGATATACGTGTGGGGTCCAATAGTAGTACTCAGCCCAATATCTCAGGGCACTAACTAAGGAGGATAGACCGTAGCCTTAGCCGTACTACCCAACTACACAGGTACTAGAGAGTATCTTCTCGAGTGTTTTTCTCGGTGGCACTATAGTAGTCAGGCGGTCGATCAATTTATCTAAAGAGGGCTTCAGGAAATCTAAGTCGATCCGTATGCAGGTGTTGTCTGATGCGCTACCACTCAAAGGGGTACTAACAAGGGTTACAAGGGTGGCCAACAGATGTGTGCTTAAGAAGCAATTGTATTTCCTGTGTGTACGAATCCCTCAACCGTGGGTTTATGTGCATAACGACAGATCTTTGTGTCTTAAAGACACTAAAATACGTCTCTACCCTAGAAAAAAAATTCCCACAATTTCTGCCATGGAAAGTGCTCTGATATCACTTGTAATATACCATATATAAAAAGTATGCAAAACAGAAATAAAATGCTAGAAACAATAGAATAATAGTAATATAACCAGCATAATCTCCACAATAACATAGAAATGATATAAGAATAACAACAGAAATAACACTTTGATTCAGAAAGCAATGTTCATGGGCCTCTTCGAGGGGGAAACCTCCAGTCGAGCAGTGCTCTGTTACAATAATCTCCAAGCTAGGGTTTTCATACCCTNGACCCTTATTTATACTAAATATGTCTATTAAGAGAAGCATCTAGAGGAAGATCCTTCTAGAAGTGGAAGCTTCTATTAGGTCTTCTTACATTCCCCTTATTCTATTTTATTGAAAGGCTTTATTAATATTGACCTTTATTACATCTGAATATATTGATCTACCTATGTGCAGGTTAGGACCCTAAAAACATATCCCCGATGGAGATACTTTCATGTCCCATGTGATTTGGAAAGCCTTTCCCCAAGCCTTTACCTTTTATAATATTCGATTATCTTTTGTTCAGAGATATTAGTGGATGGGGGGATTCCATTTAACCTTTAAAGGAACTAGGGATGACGCATGTGATGATGAGATATGTTAACTTTATTATATATGAGAAAACGTCCTAAGTCACAATTCCTAACCTACTACAAACATTTCATCCAGACCATTTTGTTCATCTCTTATAACATAGAAATATGTTGTTCAGTGCAGTCTCTTGGCTCTTTGTTTTCCTAGTGTCTCTTCGTATTAAAAAGATATTTTCCTCCACCACATATTGACTTGTAATTGTAATACCTCTATTTCCCTCAGCTTGTAATTAATCATTACTTATGATTACCATGCTATGGCATGTGAACAATGTAAATGTGTTACTGTTTAGATTGCCAATAACTGACTGTGGGGGTGAAGGCTTCAAGTACTAGCCATGATATCACTAAAATAAAGAGTAAGGAAATTGTAGAGAGGGTTTAACAATAAACTACCCCAATGAATGGAAGCATGGAGGGTCTGGCTGAGGAGACATAAAATTGTTACCGAAGGTACAACAGAGTGCAGTTTTCGACAGGCTCAGATTGACTCGAGTTCCTTTTGACAGAAGGAATAGAACAAGCCCAGAACCTCCCTGGGTAAAAAAGGAGAGAGGAAGTGCAAAAAAATAAATATACCAAAGAAATAAGAGAGTGTGTGAGGATCTCCAGTTTAGAGAATAAATGAAAGAATAAGTTGTTCTCATTACAAGAGAGAAACATAGGAGAATTTTGGTCTCCGAGGAAGAGAATTATTGAAAAGAATTCACAAGAACGTGCAATAGAATATCACAGAACTAGTGGAAGAGTTATGAATTGGATCATAGAATACCCAAATCCCATACTGGAGAAAAAGAGGGTTGCGATCTTGGTGTGGGATGGAAAGAAATTAGTGCTGGAAGGAGAGGGCATCGAGGGGCAATGTAGTTGTGAAGGGAGTCTATTGCATAGATGCAATATAATTGGGAAGGCATATGATAAACCTCATGGAGGTCCTAATCTTAGTGGAGAAGAAAGGAGACTTCTACTGCTTCCATAGAGGTGGAGGATAGTAACCTCCCTGATACCTTTCTTGATTTTGTAAAGAGAACCCAAAAAACCTGACCTGAGAAGAAGGTCGTGAGATTGATCTTGAGGGAGCACTTGATAAACCTCACAGAGTTGTGATAGATAGAGGATATTTTATCATTTGCATAAATCTCCCTATTGATATCATGGCTTGGCATAGGGGTGGCCAAAGTGCTAAGAGTGAATTCCTTTGAGCTTACAGTTAGGTGGAAAGGTGAACACCCACAGTCAATTGGTTGGATACAACTTGTAATAGATAAGTATTTCATATACCCTATGCACTTGAATTGTAATGAATGAATTGAATGCTTGTATTTGTGGTATACATATACCTCCTGGATATAGGAGGATGATGGCATGAGATTGTGTCAAAATGTGCCTCACATGAAATTGATGGTAATAATTCTTATTGTTCTTTTGTAAATTGTTGCATTTGAATGGTTATAAAATGAAAAGTTTGATCTCTGTGTTGGTTGGGAAATCCTCGAGGTGTTTTCCCAAGGATCAAATTCACAGTTCTAGAGTCGAGATAGACTCTACAGAACTGCTACAGTCTTGTTGATCCATCGAAAATATGTTTCCCTGTTATAGAACTTGAGTTTTATGAATGGAAAGTGCTTCCTTCAAACCAGTCATTCAAGAGACCACGGGAGCATGCCCACAACCTTAACCAAATTTTTTCTAAGAGTTATGAGTGTAGCCTTTGGAGCTTGACAAAGTTCCATAGGACCAGGACCATGGAACCCTTCACTACACTAAAAAAGGATCTAAGTTATTCGGGACTCCAGGAGTCTGAAACTCCGGGGTGAATGAACATTGCAACGTCCTTAATGTAGCGAAGGCGACCTATTGGACTGACAACTTGACGGTTTAATGATAGTGGCAGTCATTTACCCATTATCATGGGATTCATCTCCTTGCTAAACCATGATCCACTTCTCATTTATGAAGCAATACAAGCTACAGATATGAAGATATTCAGGATCTGCCCTGACCATTGGATCTATGTCGTGGTCAGTCTCACATTTACCACTCTGGGAGAAAAAGGGTTTTAAATGGTTGAAATCCCCAAATGTAAAAATCGCAAAGTGACATGGGTCATAGATATAAGTATCCTTTGGGATATTTCTTGATCATTAGAGCGAGTGTTAGTGGAAGGATAGAGTAAGGGAAGGGATGACCAACAACAAGCGATCATTCTGCCCTATGACCCTCCTAATCGGTTACCCCCAGGACTAAAGACTTAGGATTACGTGGATTGCAAGATCATGGAGCCACGAATCCCCATCATCCATTGGATTAAACTAGGTAATCTTATGGGTCATTCGATCATTATTCGGCTCTCCGGTTAAACCCCACTTCAGGTGATTTAGGATGAAAGGTGTGGAGTTTCCCTAAAGGTTGAAAGCCGGAGTGAAATTAGTAGAAGACATGGCCAAAGTGCATGGTGGAGTCTGACCGTATGACAAATCCACTACATGTCAACATGTGGATAATCAATGTGTCATGTTGACTCATCGTATATGGTATAGGGTCAGAGATATGGGTACCAAATGTGAAGTTGGAATCATCGCCATGTATTTTCGAAGTGGTAGATGGTAGTAGGGACACCTGTGTAGAACGCCATTTATGCAAGAGGGACCCACTCAGAGAGTTTGGGACTTTGGAACTCTGGGTGTTTGGAGTGCTAAGAGACAAGCTCCAAGAGGGTCGAAGGCCGGAGCCACGTGGCAAGACTTTAAGGTTCAGGACTCTGGAGGATTTGAAAATAGAGGAAAGTGGTTGAAGTGCCAAAGTGCCAAAACACTGAAGTGTCCCCTCTTGTAGTGTCAAGCTCTAATAGGATGGGCCTGTGTGCATCATGGTGATGTGGCATGTATGGATATCTCCATGTGGAATCGTGGGAATGGATAAGAATTAGGTGTGGGATCCCACCCCTCTAGTCAAGTCCAAGCAATGTGTTAAGTGCAATTAAATATTAACCATTAGATCCAAAGGTGGACAAAACTCCACCATAGATTTTGAAGTAGAGAGAGGCTCCAAGAAGTCAGGTCTTTGTGAAGCTTTAGTGCTTGTTGGGCATGGGAATTTTATGAGGAAAGAACTAATTTTGGAGAACATGCACCAGCTGGAAAGAAAGAAGCATGTGAAAAAATAAGGAAAAGCAACATGCAAGAGGAAAATCCACGTGATGAGGAGGTAGACAAGCCTAACCATGTTAGGGATATGGTTTTTGATAAGGGATGAAATAGATATAATCTTGAAAAATTAGTATAAATAAGAATCAAGGAGGTCTAGGTTAGAGTTCAGTTGGTTATGTGGCTAAATATTATTGATAATTATTGTTGAAAGTTGTTGAGTTGTAGAAGAGTCAAGTAAGGTATATTTTGAGGGTTAGATCATAGATTGGGGAGCCTGGTGTGATCTATTCCTCCTGACAAAGGTTCCTTAACCTCATCAAAATTGTATGATTGAATATGTAATGCACGCAACACTAGAGTTTGCAGCAAACTAAATAAAAGAGAAGAGACAACAAATCTTTGTGGACGTAGCCCAGGAGGGGGTGAACCATGGTAAACCCTATGTTCTATGTGATGTTTTATTGAATTCTTACTTTATGTAAATGATTACTTTATTTATGAATGAGTAACTGGATGTATTGGCATGTATTCATAAGGCTAAAATATGAATGAATGAATCCTAGAAATACTTTAATCAAGAACAAGTTTAAGGCATAAAGAAAGATAGAAAAAATCCCCAGATCCCCACTCATTCCTAGACTACAAACACATGAGTATTGTAGTCACCCATAGAGATATCCCAGGTGAGACTATGCTATGCACCCTGTGCACAACATTTCCTTCTAGTTTACCAAGAGGGTCGATAGTTTTAGAGGGTTTTTTTGGAAACCTATTCAGATCTGAACCTGGGTCAACCTAAGAAGAGGAAATAAGTCAAAGATCTAAGCATCAAATGGTTCTGTTGTTGGCTAGAATTGCATGGGATTGAGTGGATGGGATTTGTAGAAGAAACACTTGGATAATGAAGGTATATAAGGGAATTTTTAGGCCATGGAATCCAACAAAGGCAGAGATCGGAAGATGTTTGAAAAAAAAGAACTTGATTTTGCGCAGAAGGACAACAAAAACCCTAAACTAACACCATGCAAATATCTCGACAAATACGTGTTTAATGATTTGCATGAGGTATTTTTCTATAATTTCCCACATTTGTTGAAAGAGTGGTTATTGAGGTTAAAATACAACCACCCTATAAATTGAATCAAACAGCTAGAGTGGAATCTTGTGGAGATTATGTAGTTACAACAAGTTGATAACAAATTTACACACGTAGTAGATTTCTTGTTAGACAATATTGTTGCAAGTTTTATCACTGGATTTGCAGTAGACACAGTGAATTATTACACCACAACAAAGAAAGATTTCCTAAAGGGACCCAGAGGTAGGTACATCAGATCATTTTATACTTCAATCAAGATTTTATTGTATAACAATAGTGTGATGACCATGGAATTAGACATCTAGACTTCACTGCGCACATGGGGGAAGGGGGGAATCACTGACAGGAAGATGAGAAATGAAGGAAGATATGGATAAGGGAAATAATAAGGAGGCCATGGACCCAATCATGATGGAGGAAGATCAGATAAATGAGATAATGGAAAAAGAAGAAAAGACACGCAGTAGAGTACCCTACCAATATAAGATGAATAACAAGAAGAGATCCATAGTTGATAGAGAGGGATTGGAAAGTAATGAAGAAGAGTTAGAGGATATCCAGGCTATGGAGTAGATTGAGAAAATCGTACTCACAACATATGAAAGGAAAATGAGAGGTCCAAGTGTAGGAACGAAAGGAAGAACTCCAATCCAGATCACTATCAGTGTGGAACCTACAACCCCATGTGCAACTAACACACTAGAGAGAATACCAACATTTAGAAAATTGAATTTTAGTGGAAGAAAGAAAACAGGAAATGCATCCAAGCAAGGAGCAATAACTGGAGGAGTCAGTTCAGGAAGTAACGGTCAAATATCTACACTGCGTGAAGGTAGTTGTTCAACACAATTTAAAATGGCAGGACATGACCCCACGATCATGTTACCATAATTTTGGGGATAGGCATCAGAGGACCCTAAAAAAAAATTATTCATCTGTGAGAAGATCTGGGAAGAAAATAAGATCACATATGAGGATACAAAATTCATGCAGTTAGCTATCACGCTAAGAGACCGCACACTGGATTGGTACATGAGCCTATATGTAAACAATCCACCAAGAGTAGCAAGGACTATTACAAACGTGAAAAACTACTGATAAATGAATTTTAGAATCCCAACTCATAGTATCAGTATATGAATGAAATGATTGAAATTAAGCAAAAACCAAGTGATTTTGTTTGGGAGATTTATCATAGGTTTAAACATTTGAAATGTAAGTTGAAATATGCAATGAATGACATGCAACATAGGAATCTATTTGTGAACTCACTATTACCACATTTGAAATACCCATTAAGACAACAGAAGTTCCAAAATCAGGAAGAGTCTCTACAAGAAGCCTTACAATTGGAAGAGAACCAATATGAGTAGACAGATATAGAAATAGAGGAGTTGAAGGAGGATTTGAATAATATAACATTTCAACTTAATTAGAGAAAGGGTAAAGAGAAAGGAGAAGTTGTTTGGTGTACCTTATGTAGGACAAAAGGACACCATAAGAATGAATGTCCAACTTTCGCATAGTGTATGGAAACAAGGGTGCCAAACCCATTACCAACAGGAGGACCATGGTGAAATATTTTTAATACACATGGACATGATCCATATAATTTTTGAATGATGTAGAAGTATAAGACAATACCCAAAAGTTCATATTGCAATTTTTTCAAGTCAATGGGTCATGATGATAAGGATTCTATGACTATGGAGCTAATGAGAGAAAGGACTTCAGATACTTATAGGGTGCAATAAGAAATGATGATAAGAAAAACTACACCTCAATTCAACCATGTACCACCACCATATAACAATGCGTGACAACAATACAACAATGCGCAACCACAGTATAATAATGCGCAGACTCAGTATAATCCCACACAGTATAACCATATACCTCAGTAAAACACACCACACAGAGAATGAGGTGGATATAGAGGTGGAGCATGAGGTAGAGGAGTATTTGGATGAGGAAGAGGACCAGTAGTGTGTCATAAATACCAACAACCAAGACATTATTCAAGGGAATTCCCACTCCCACTAGCGACATGTATGTACTATCGCACAACAGATCATGACACATAAGTATATCCGTCACTCTTAGGAAATATCCAAGAAAAAAGGAACGAGAACAACCAAAATGTCTAGTGGATTTCTGCAGAATCTAGGGATGATGGGAGAAAATTCAATATATTCACTCAAGGAGGATTCAAGACAAGATTTGACACAATAAAACAAGACCCAACACAACACCAGTGGGTTAAGAAGAATATTGAACCACAAAAGCAGTTTCATGCATGAAAAGAAAAGGAAACATTTAAGGAGGCCAGAAAAGAGTTTCTCAAGAAAAATGTTGTGTCTACATCAGCTGCATAGAAAACTCTAAAATCCCCAATGTACGAGATTCCCTCTTCAATGGACCATACTAGTAAAGGACAACCTTTATAGAAAGTAAGTACCATAAAAAAAATTATTCAATCCTATGTTAAGCTATTGAATGACCCATCATTTGTTAAGGTTTTAAAAAATATGCTAGAAAGATGTAACACATAGGACGAAGGGAAGTTGGAATAGAAAACAATCAATCATCTCCATACTAGAAGAAGGACAAGCAGAGAATTCATACTAAATGATAATATTGGAGATTTCAATATGGGAGACATTATACTGGACTTAGGCTCTGAAGTAAATGTATTACTTAATAAGACATGGCAGTGTATGGGAGAACCCACACTAGCTTATTCTCTTATCCATTTGAAACTAGAAAATCAACATAGAGTATTACCGATTGGAAGGCTTAAAGGTGTGACAGTATATTTGGATGGAGTGTGCACTATGGCAGACTTTGAAGTAATAGAGATAGTATATGTCACAACACCTTACCCAACAGTGTTTGTACTGGATTGGGCATTTGATAACTAGTCTATAATCAACTTGAAGACAAGGAAAATGACGTTTCAATCAGGTGAATATAAAGTCATTGCACCATTGGATCCATCAGAAGGAGAAAGGTTTGTAGAACCCACTTGTTTGGATCTGGAGGAAATAAACCAACTATACAAAACCACCACATGAGAAGAGGATTATGTTAACCTAAATGCATATGGGGTACTCATATAGATAATAATTACATCATTTTCTTTTGATCCATACACAAGTTTGGAGAATTGGCAACAGAGGTTACATGAAATTTACACAAGGAGGTGTCCAAGAATAGACTACGCAGTAAGATGGGTTGGTATAGAGATAAGAGAACCTCCCAATTTTCATGGGTTAAATGACTTAGAGGAAATTTTGAAAAAATATGAAGAGGATGTATTATAAAATAAGAGGCTCTTAGCCCTATATATCTCACTCAAGGCCACACATGCAAGATGGTGGGGTGCGCACAAAGAAACCATTCAGGACTGGTACCAAGGTAAATGATTATTGTGCATTAGATTTTTTGTAGAGAAGGGGAGAAATAAAATGTAGAGGTATGATGGATAGGGAACACTAGTTAAAGACTTGGAGAAGTGAAAGGCATAGTGGAGGATGAAACCACCAGAGGAATGGCTTCATCACTTTATCCATACATTGGAATGAATTCTAGGGAACTCGTATATAGACCAGGAGATGTGTAGAGGCACTATAGAATGGACAGGCTTACAACATAATTTCGTAGTAACCTTCTCATTTGAACATGAGAACCCCAACATGGATTCAACAATAAATCTGATACAGAGAATGGTATTTACTAATGTACCAAAATTTTAAATCATGATAGAATATCAACAACAAAACAAACAGATAGTCAAAGAGTTACTCTCATGCTATCATGTGGAAGAGGAAGCACCAGATGAAGATGATCCACGCAACATTCATATTACAGATATTGAAGGAGAATGAGAGGTGGAAGGTCCATATCTAGAGTCATAAGTATTTTCTTCACCAATCATAGTTAATAAATTCAACATTGGGACGAATGAAAATCCTAAATTGGCAAGTATTGGAGACTATTGGGATGAAAAAATAGTAGAAAGAATAACATAGTTACTATGTGAATACAGTGACCCGTTTCCAATAACCTTTACAGAGATGAAAGGAATAGTAGGAGAGCTAGGTGATATGAATATACCTCTCAAACCTGAGGATAGACCTATCAGGAAAAGACCCTATAGACTGAATTTAGTGTATAAGCAAAAAGTGAAAGCATAAATTAATAGAATGTTGGAAGCTGGTGCCATAGAACCAGTAGAGGAAATGGATCTGCCCTATGGTAGTCGAAGAAAAGAAACATGAGGGTATAAGGATTTGTGTAGATTTGAGGAAAATCAATGATGCTTGCTTACATGACCCTTTCCCTACTCCTTTTACAGATGAGGTCTTAGAGAATGTGGGAGGCTAGGAAGCATATTCATTTACAGATGGATTCTTAGGTTACCATCAGATCAAAATATCTCCAGAAGACATGTATAAGACTACTTTTGTTAGAGAATGGGGATCCTACCAATATACGATCATGTCATTTGGGATGAATACTGCACCAACCATATTTTCAAGAGTAGTCATAACTAATTTTAAGGAATTCATACATTAGTTTTTAGAAGTATATCTAGATGACTGGACTATATATAGTCTGTTAGAGGACCATGTAGAAGTTTTAAGACTCTTGTTGGAAAGATGCAGGCAATGTTAGATCTCATTGAATATCAAGAAATTCATTTTTGGGACACCTTTTGGAATATTATTGGGACATGTAGTGTGTAAACAAGGTTTTCTAGTGGGCCCTGTTAAGATTGAAGTCATTGTAAATTTACCACCACCAATGTTAGTGCGCTAGTTAAGAGCAACACTAGGACATGCAAGATATTACAAGAATTTTATAAAGGGGTATACACATATTACTGCACCAATTGAAAAATTGTTAAAGAAGGACACCATATTTCAGTGTAATGAGGACTTCCAACAAGAATTGGACACCTTAAAAGAAAATATGGTCACAACACCTATCATATTATTCCCAGACTGGGAAAAGACATTTCATGTGCATGTAAATGCCTCAACCATAACACTTGGGGAAATTTTGGTGTAGCCAGGAGCAAGGGACTTAGACCATCCTATAGCCTTTGCAAGCAGAAAGTTTTCAGAATTAAAGAAGAATTACAACACCACGGAAAGAGAAGGCCTAGACATGGTATATGCAATTCATAAATTTAGTCACTATTTATTGGGTAAACACTTTAAAATGTTCACATACCATTATGCCCTCAAATATCTAGTCAACAAGCTAATGTTGGGGGGGAGGATCTGTAGGTGGATATTGTTATTCCAAGAATTTTATTTCAAAGTGATAGTCAAACCAGAGAAGTTGAATGCATGACATGATCACCTGTCAAAGGTAACTAATGGAGAAGAACCCACCAACTTGGAATACAACTTCCCTTATGCGCAACAATTTTTAGTACATGTAGTTGATGAATACTTTTCTAATATTATTGAATTATTAAGTACAGGAGTTGCACCACAATACTTTAGCACTGTGCAAAATAAAAATATGTTAGTCATAGTTGCAAACTATCAACTTATTTCAGTACATTTATACAAAATGGGCGCATATATCATTCTGAGAAGGTGTGTACTGGAACATGAAAGGCCCAGAATTTTAATAGAAGCTCATGAAGGTATAGTTGGAGGAAACTATGCAGGCAAAGCTACCATTCAGAAGGTATTGCATGTAGGATTATGGTGGCCAACAGTCCATAGAGATGCCAAGGAATATTTCTAGAAATGTGATGTTCGTCAAAGGGTTGGAAAACCCAACAGAAGGGATGAGATTCTTCTAAGAACACAAGTGACTCTGAAGGTATTTGAAAAATGGGAAATAGACTTTGTGGGATTTATCAACCCACCAACAAAAAGGTCAGGAGATAAATACATCATTACTGTGACTGAATACTTAACAAGATGGACAGAAGAAGCACTAGTCAAAGACTGTAGCGTAGAGACAACAACACACTTCTTGTTTGAGAAAGTGATCACCATATTTGGATGTCCTGGGATTCAGATGAGTGATCAGGGAAATTATTTTATCAATGATACCATCAAAGCTATGACTAAGTATTTTGAAGTCTATCACCAGAAGAGTACACCATATCATCCTCAGGCAAATGGAACAGTAGAAAATTTCAATAAGATCTTGGAAAATGCTTTGAATAAAATATGCAATGTCAACAGGGATTATTGGGACTTGAATATACTAGTAGTACTATGGGCATATAGGACCACATGTAAGAAGTTGACAGGACATATGTCATTTAGACTAGTGTATGGGAAGGAAGCAATAGTACTATTAGAATTTTTGGTACCTAGTCTATGTGTAGCAGCAATTACCAACATGATAGAAAGGGGTGGAGCATAGGAAAAGTTAAGTCAACTAATGTAAATGGAAGAGGAAAGGATTCTAGCAATATTTCACCAGGAGGTAATGAAAGAAAGAGACAAATCCTAGCATGACATACATATTACAAAGAAGTTTTTTAAGGAGGGATACCTAGCTCTACTCTATGATAGTAAATTTTTCCAACACCCTAGGAACTATAGAATGCATTAGCTAGGGCCATATGAAGTAAAGACTATAAAATATGGGGGACTTGTACAGCTACAATACTTGGGAGGAACATAAATGAAAGAAATGATCAACAATAGTCAATTGAAACTGTACAGGGATAGTCAACCTACTAAACCTTAAAAGTTATAGTGCAATGGGAAAGGCATGTATATAGTGTATTAGAGCAGGGATTAGGACATAGAAATGATAAAAATAAATTAGAAGGAGAAAGGGGAGAAAAAAATGAATGCAAAAATAGAAAAAGGAAGAAAAAAAAGAGAGTAGAAGTTGAGTACACCACAAGAAAGAGCGGAAATATTCACATGCAACAATTACTATGACAATATCGAAAGACAACGCGCAATAAAAATTACACTCGGTGAAAATGCATGCAAAAAGTGAAAAAATGACACGTCTGGGTCTATAAAAGGCATAAATCATGCGTTTATTCAACACTTAGTGATTTTTTAGCACATAGATAAATGTAAAGAGAGTGTCCTCGCTATAATTTTACGGAGAAGAAAGTGAGTGTGCGACTTAGAGAGACGATGACCCCACCGAATTTTGGTGCTCCAAGACAGTATGTATGAGTTACTTAATAGGGTCAGAGGTGCAAGGAAAGAATGAGACAACCCAAAAACATGATCGAGCTGGAAGATGTCACCACCTCGGACATAAAATAAATTAGACTGACACGAGTTGAAGAGGAAACATCAAAACCACAACAAGGGGAAATAGGCCAGAGCTCTGGGGCTCGAAATGGCATTTCGAACCCTAACCTTGAGAGGCCTGTGAATCCTAATGAAACAATGGGACCGTGATATACCCACGAAGGTGAGGAAGTGTTTGTTGAGGATATCACCGACCAACCAGAGTTTGAAAGCGAAGAAAAGGAGGCAGACCTAGCATAGGTAGGCCCATCTTCTATGGGATAGAAAAGGAAGGTGAGGGACATCATGCATATTACACTCCCTTATCTCCTAGAAACAATGATCATTGTGGATGATATGATGGGAAAGGTACCAAAACTTAGGTACGCAGACCATGATGTGCATGATGCAACCAAATTCCTAGATTTGGTCGAGGATACTTATTTAATAAACACAGGGGAAGTTGGACCCCTAGGTAAACTAATAATGGAGCCCGCATAGTGGATAAATGGGATGTATAACTCTGGCATTATGAACCTATTGGATATATCACATTTCGGGCTTGGTAAGAATGTTAGGCATTACATCAAACAACTAGTCTCCCACGTACATGGAGGCATCTTGTGGATGAATATTCTAGTATAGATAGATGTGGCATTGATTTCCAAGATCATAGGACTATCGATAGTCGATACAAAGCCAGAGGAATACCTAGATAATAAGGCACGCGAGAAGGAAATAGAAGAGTTGGTCAAAGCACAATTTTGCACCAGTCAGGGCAATAGAGGCATCGTACTCAAGGATATAAATGATAATGCGACAAGGTTTACAAAAAATCTCATGGATTGCAAACTATTAAGGAAATGTTGAAAATAAGAAGCACCAACATGTGTTATTGCAGTAGCCATGCAGTGCGTGAAAGGAGTAATTTCTAGTTGGGTGCCATACCTATTGATCTAGTTTTTGATAGACTGTAGAGATGTGCAAGACGATGGAACTGAGTTCCATTACTCCTAGCTGATCATTCTGACAACATTTCCAGGATGGAAGGAGCCAAAATTCTCAACGTTCTTGGATAGGATGGGAAAATTTTATGCAACCAGATATGAGTCCCTCTAGTAGGCCAAGGATAACAAGACACAACAAGCAAACAACATAGGTTTTTCAATGTGTCTGGAAGAGATACAACATCACATAGATAATATATGGCACACCCCTGTGGAGGTGATCCATGAGGATGAAGGGATAGCCAATTTTAAGGCATCCTGATACCACATGTGGATCCAAGTCGTAAGGTATCCAAAGAATGCATGGATAGAAATTCATTATTGCATCACCAAGGATGAGGTGGACTGGATATTCAATGACTAACTTGTGTAGTGGAAGCTGCCAGTATCAAAACCAACAACAAGGCCAATCATGGAACAATCTTCCAGGACTAAGGACAAGTTTGAAGTAGGTTCCTCATCAAGAACAAACATCCCAACCGACAATACTCAAAAGTTTGTAGCATAGAATCATCCAACCAGAAGGAGTGTAGTACCGAAACATCCAATAAAAATAGCAACAGGGATAGGCATCCAACTACAAACCAAAAAGGGGGATACTCCATAGGCTAGAGAAGAGAGAGTCCAGGGTACAACAAGTAGGGTTCATCCCTCACAAACAATAAGGAAACTAGC
>JZKD02S1497174.1:546049-573456 GCA_000966675.3 Picea glauca | reverse complement strand
GGCCTGTGAACATTGCTTTCTGAATCAAAGTGCTTTTCTATTGCTATTTCATATATCATTTCTGTGTATTGTGAAGATTATGATGGATATTTTACTGTTATTCTGCCATTTCTAGCATTTTATTTCTTTTATGCATATTTTATATATCTGGTATCTTGAACAAACCCTGCTCTCCTCCATACATCAATATTTCCAGAGTTGACGATCTACAGACACCTATGCTTCTCAATCAACGACCCTTCTTATACTTCAGGTGTTTTAACTTTCAATTAAATCAATGGTCCTGTGGCCCTCTTCTTGATCAACGGTCGAGATATCCTTCAAGCCTTTAGACTTCTGAAATCTCAAATCTCAAACTCCACCCTTTTTCCAAATGACTTTTATCTGAAGGCTACAATCCACTGACATGTGTCCACTTGATCTGACGATCCAGGATTACTTCGAGTCTTTACCCATAGTTAACAAATTTATGCCATGTCTCCTCTAGATTTGGCAGTCCATATTCACTTCGGGTATTTTGGATTTGGCAGTCTCAGTCCTCAACTGAAACCCCACTACAATTTACCTGGAGCTCGCAATCTATTGAAAAGTGTCCCCTTGCAGATTGACAACTCTCGGCTATTTGCGCTTCGGGAGTCTCAAATCTCAATAGAAAAACTCTTGAATAGATTTCCCAAAGTTGTTGATCTGACAAATAGCATCTACTGGTGATCAATGGTCAGGATCCTACTTCAGGTATTTCACTTCCTCTTCATCCACAAACTTCTGGAGTTGTTGATCTTGCGCCACCTATATTCCTTGATGATGGACGGTCCCAAACTACTTTGGGACTTTGAAACTTTGGTAAGTTCTCTCTCCTATGTGTGTGAAGCGCTAAGGCTTGTGCACCTTGCTCTGATCACACGGTTGTTGATGGTTTGCACTATGATCCAATGGCCACTGTTTCTCCTCCTCTTGAGCTTCTGATTTCATCCAACTTACAAGATTTATCAGTCTTCAAAGGTTTTGACCTTTTCTCCTCCTACAAGTCCGACTCTTGGATCTCGTCAACACTTACGAAAAGTTATATCTCTTCTGAGATTGATCCTTAAAGGATTTATATTTCCCACGCACTCCTTTCATTCGAGGATTTTGATAACTCAATTCGAAGGATTTATTGAAAATAAATTATTCTCTCCCTATTGGCATTTCTCTGTTCGGGTTCTTCGATGCTTGGCCGCTCCTTGATGCCATGCACTCCTTGCACCTATCCTAAGTTTCCTTTTTTCTCTCTCTGAACTCTTCTAAGTCAATTTAAGACTTAGTTGATGCACTCCTTGCATTTGGGATGCACACCTTGCATACGAGTTTCAGAAGAGAAACAATTGAAACTTATCCAGTTTCATCATGAACTCATATGATCAACTTCTTGAACAATCATACATGAACAAAATGAAATAAACAACATACACAGAATGCAACATTCATTCAACCACACATTTAAATGAACACAGTCCAAGATTTGGGATAATTCTATTGGTTCTATTCATTCATGAAACAAATTACATAATCTTCCAGTTCTTCACTGCATATTTCTTCTACTCTATTTTGTTCTACACTATCCTATCTTAGAATCATCCTATCTCGTGATACTTTTACAATGCAACAACAAACTATATAAGGATTGGATCCACGAGCTCTCATCGTCCTGTCTGCAACCTATCTTATCAAACTCTTAATAGTTACCTACTTTGTCCTATTACAATAACTAACAATTATTTCTAGATAAGAATCAACACTCTATATCTGCAACCCCTTACAGTCCTATACGACTTTAAAAACATAGCATATTTAAAAATTTTGTTTCCAAAATATCTCAACAACTCAATGTACTCCTGAGTTAATTGTTGATTTGAAACTCTGTCATTCTTAGATGTCATATATTTTCCTCCACGCTTGTGTCTTTGACTTTGAAGGTGATGCTCCTGCATCATTGAGGGGCATTAATAATAAAACTTGGATGCAAATGGCATAAACCTGTTTTAAGGAATACTTGAGTTCATAGGGAAAATGGACTAAATAGGTAGAAGGAATTTCCTAAAAGTGGGATTAATGAAGCCTATGTTAATTAAAAGTGTTTATTAAATGAATAATTTGTCATTGGTAATACAATCCTCTATGTCTAGAGGCCTTATGGAAGTAGGTGAGATCATCCTACTTAACATGCCATAACTGAAAAACTTCCTGTTGGGGTAATCCCTATTCGTAAAATAAAAGAAGTCATGTGGATCGAGAATGCACATCATGGAAGAAGTGGAATGACATGATAAATTTCAAAATCTCGTGGTTGTGCTAGGGGAGTGTGTATCCCTATTAACCTAAGGACATGTCTATGGAAGAGGAATGGGTCCGGTGACCATTTTTTGAAAAGGGAGAGCATGTGAAACTCTCTAGTTCTAAAGGGAACTAAGAAACAAATTTGTTTTTTGGTATAGGAATTGTTGGGAACCATTTTGCTAATCAAGATGATAAAGGGAGATGCAGAAATATGCAGTGATTGAGTGAGAAATCAACCCATCCTCCCTTGTTTGGTGAATAGAAAAATAATCTGTCATAATTCCTGTGGGAAGAGGAGAGTGACCTCCATCCCTATCTATTGATGAATAGAAGCAACAATTATGGGTGTAATGGTTAAGGATAATCTACATGTACAACCTATCTTATGTTTTTTTATGAAGATAGACAGAAACAACTAGAACCGCTACAAAAATTTGAAAAAAAGGAGATGGACTTTCTTCTCAAGATTGATTATGATCTAAATATGCTCTGGAGTTATGTATTAAAATACTTAGTAAGTGACAGACTTCAAAATTGTATTTGGGATTTAAGGAAATAGTCCAAATCTTATTAGACATTAAAATTCATGATAAATGAGGTAAAATGGTTAATGAAATGTTGATCTTGAATGTAATAAAGGAGGTGTTGGGGAACTTCTAGATAACCAATGGGTCAGGTTGACATCCATAGGTTGATGATATCCATATAAGGTATGGCTTGATATTCTCAAGTAGTAGTGAGAGGGAATATAGAAAAAGAGTTCCTTGATAAAAACGTTTGTTAACCAAAAATGGTTTGAGGCATGAAACCGAAGCTTGATAAGATGTCTTGTTGCCTTGGAAACTGTTGGAATTTCCCAGATGATATTTTCTGGATTGTTGAATAAATTTAGAGTAGTTGAGGAAAAATGCTTCCTTGCTAGTTTATTTTCATAAGGAAAGGGGGACATGGTTATGACTATGTTTGTTGAATTTTCCAGGTGGATATCATGTGAATGGCTACAAGATCTCAACAAGGAGAGAAACTCAATGTTGAGTATCTCTATGAAACTTGTCATGAGAATGGTAGTAATATCCTTTGGAGAAGGATATAGAAGTTTGATATCTCTATGAAGGACATGGAAAGGGTGCAAGCAATGAGCTTGCATGATGAATTCTTAGCTATGTTTGTATATGCTTCAGTGCATGAATTTAATGCATTGTGAGGTTACTTGATATGAAGACTTATATTAAGACCAAGTAGATATGAATTAAGGATATTAAATGTGCAAGTTATTCACATGTATGATGTATGAGTATATGTATACTAAAAGCATGATGTGACTCCCTAGATGAGTGAAATGTAAGACAAGAATTGCACTTGCCAAGATTGAATGAATACCATGGATGCACGGCTGAATTTATTCTGATGAGTCATGAAATTTTTGTTTTGAATAATAGATTGAGGGGAATGTGTTCCATTCCCTCAAGAGAAGCTAGTATAAATAGATGAAAGAGTAAATGAGCAAGTATGCCATGTTGTCATGATAAAAGGCAACAGGATTATGCCTTTGAGGATCGCATGAGAACAATTGTGAACAACCATGAGTTAAATGATTTTAATTTAAATATTTATGTGAGTTGTAAAGTATACCTATGGTATATACACATAAACTTATGATTATGCATGTGGTTAAGTGCATCATGGATGTAAGCTAACAAAACAAGGAACATGCATGGAAAAATAATCTAGATGCATAATAAAGATGCATGTTTATATTCCTTGTGGAATATTTGGTAAACAATTGAAATGATAAAGTTGAAGTTGACTCAAGGTTGAATCCATCACAGTTAGTGAAGGATATGCAATAAGGAAGAAGACTAACAAATGAATGTTGACCATTTTGATAACTGAATAGTAATGTGCAGAATGCATAGGGTCGTGATTCATTATGAACAAAAAAGTTTGCTATTGGAAGATGTTGATGTATCCAAAAGTTTAGGGTGATCCTAACCAAGGATACTCAAGGAAAAGAGAAGGAATATCCCAGCAGAGTGTAAATTGCAGAAGCCAAGAAGGGAAAAGGAGGAATACTTTTGTCCCTTTAAAAACTCAAAATTTCTTAACAGAGTTGTAGTCCTTAAAGGAACAACTGTGAAAACAAATAGAACTGGTAAAAGGAAAATAAACCAATGAGTATGTTTAAATAAATAGACTTTTTTGAGCCATATTTAGCAAAGGCGGTGAGGCCTTGGAATAACTTAGTTGGAATGAAAGTCCCAGGCTTTGTAGAAGGAGTTGGAAAAAGGGAAAATCCCTTAACTCCTTTCTTGTTGTATATTATGTTTTCTCTCAGATGAGAAACTAGTGTGCTGATGAAAGTAAATATTTTTCCACCATAGTGATAATGGTTGTATGACTGTACAAAAAATTGAGAATTGATTGTGTTTCACTCATGAAAAACATTAAGTATTTTGTGATGAAGTGCATAAAGATATGCTAGGACATATCCGAATTTTTTTTATTGATTTGAATGCTATGATACATGCATTTTTATTTTACATGATGACTAATATATTTGTTATGTATGTCATGTGTAGAAAGAAATTGGAGTTGTTGGGAAAGACAATTACCTATGATGGACAAGCTCAAACAAAGGATGAATACGAGAAGGGTGTTGTTGAAATTTGTTTAAAGGACTTTAAAAGTGTCCATAAAGAACCATTGATGAGGCAATATCAGAAAGGGTGTTAGCAGCCATAACATGTATAAAAATGTTCATGCCTGTGTGGCATAAGGTATGGAGGAATTTGGTAAGAATCCCCTTTGAAGTAATCTTAATTTCTTACTAATATGCAAAAATTTTGAGTGGCTATTGTATGCCATTTGTACCCAAGCAGGGTAAGATTTGGGAAAGAAGAATATGAATAATAGAGAGAGAAAGTCTATGCCAGTCAAGGATGAGCTATAATCCCTGCAAGAAAATGCATGAGTAACGAGTACCATGGGTAAAAATACCAATCTAAGGAGATTGGGAATAAATGTGCTCATAATTAGCACATTGCATGGAATGCATTGAGGAAATGCAAGTTTTCATAAGAGGGAAGACAATGGATTACACATTAAGGAAGGAGGACCTTCCAATGCTCTACTTGAATTATAGAGGTGTTAAATAAAAGGGAATTTGGGTGGCCATGAGTGTTGGCACCCTAGTTACTAATGAAGGAAGAATGCTTGGGTGCATTGAAGAGAAACTTTTAGACTCTTATGTGTTGATTTGGGATCATGATCATCTTCTAGCAAGAAGCATAGTCCTGTTGTAAGAGTGAATGAGAATATTAAACCTTATGGTGAAGAGGTTGGTTGAGCTCCAACAAATCATGACAAAGTTCTTTCCATAAGTGTGGAAAACTTGGACCCAATTTAAAGTAACAATGGGTATGAATGTGGCCATGATTATTGGCACATTGATTAAAGTCATTTGATATTTGAATTGCATTTGGAAAACTTGTTATGTTGAAAGGATGCATACATAAATAATGATATTTCATTTTTCTTTATACCCTTGAATAGATGAAAATGAATTGGATTGTTAGCAGGCATAGTTTTGAAAATATAATGTGCATGAAAACTAAAAATTTGTTTGGCTGAGGAATGTTGAAATTGCAGGAAGAAAAGGGTCTTGGATATGGCAGTGTTGAAAGCCAATAAGGAATACCAATATCCTGTTGAGCCAAACTACAAGGAATGGTATTTACTTTTTGAGAAAATGAATTTGATTGTTAGTATGCATAGTTCTGAAATTGTTTTTCAGCCACTGCAAGTGTGCAATGAAAATATAATGTGCATGAGAACTAACAATTTGTTTGGCTGAGGAATGTTGAAATTGTAGGAAGAAAGGGTCTTGGATATGGTAGTTTTGTAATCCCATAAGGAAGAACAATTTCCTACTGAGCCAAACTACTATGGGAAGGAAATCCCCATACTTGTGAATATAGTTCATGTGCAGAATAGATCTAAAACAATGTGGAATTTGGAAATCTGTGGGTGACAGATTTGCAATAAAATTATGAATTTGAAATTGATGATTTTATCTCATAATTTTTGTATACATGTGATACAAGTGAGACAAAAAATATCTATCTAGGGAGGACATATGAAGGTTTTCAAATATGGAAAGTATGAAAAAGGATATTATTGACACATGAGAATCCTTTGGTAAGTCATTATCACCCTCAAATATGTTGTGTTGTGGTAACATAAGACAGAGTGATTCCTCGACAGATCAATTCAAAGGGATGCCTTGACTGTAATGCTCAATGAATTATTTATAACTATTCTTCTGCAATAAATACTTGGCAAGGAAAGATGCAACTCCTGAGGGACTGTATAGAAGAGAAGGGGATGCATGAGCCTAGGCCTGGAGGGTGAGTGACCACAAGGAAGAGGAGACTTTGATCATTCTTATAAACTATTGATTTGGATCATGCACAAAATGGGTATGTCAAGGAAAAAATAGTGAGCTAAGATCACAAGACGACCATATGGGTGCAGACCCATGAACTACATAGATAAGTATTGTGTTGGATTATGAAGTTTTTCCTCTTTCATTTTGAACAACAGTAAGACGTTTTCGCATGAAATTGTGATTAATATGCTTGTTGTCCAAAATTATTGAAGGAAGGTGACAAAGGCCAAGGTTCTAGAAAGAACCTGACCAAGAAATAAGATCAAGATATCTGAAGCAGATGAATGACAAAGGAATGATAGGCGTTACTGAGAAAGAACATCGAGGACGATGTTCTTTTGAAGGGGGGGGAATTGTAATACCCTTGTTTCCCCCAGCTTGTAATTAATCATTACTTATGATTACCATGCTATGTCAACTGAAAAATGTAAATGTATTATTGTTTATATTTCCATTAACTTATTCTGGGGGTGAATCCTTGAAGTACTGGCCATGATATCACTAGAGGAAAAAGTGAGGAAACTATAGAGAAGGCTCATTATATAAAAATGACAAAAATTCTATTTGTTGAAATAATAAGCCTCATATTGATCCCAAGGAAAAATCAGTTAAAGAGAAAAGGACTAGTGGTTGAACAAACAACTACCCCAATGAATGGAGACATGGAGGCTCTGGTTGAGGAGACAAAAAATTGTCACCCAAGGTACAACATAGTGCAATTTCCTAAAGTCCCAGATTGACCTGAGTTCCTTCTAATAGAAGGAATAGGATAGGTCCGAAACCTCCCTGGCAGGGATGATTTTAGGGGCTAAATTTCGCTCATGGGCTAATTTTCCATGGTTTTTCCAAAAATGAGATTCACTATTTTAAAAATGATTCGCCCAAATTCTATAGGTTAAAATTATTTTACCTTAAAAATCGCCAAAATTTTATAAACACTATATAAAATAATTAGAAATTTGAATATTTTTAATTAAATATCGCCAAATATTTATAGTTGACATATGAAGGATTAGTAATAATCGCTAAGGTTTCTACATTTTAAAATAAATTTCCATCCTTAAAATCATCCCTACTCCCTGGGAAAAAAAAGGGAGAAGGCATGCAAGAGAAGAAATGTACCAAAGAAAGAAGAGAGCACGTGAAGCTCTCCAGTTCAGAGAATAATTGAAAGACTAAGATGTTCTCATTATAGGAGAGAAATTGATGATGATTTCGATCTCTGAGGAAGATAATTGTTGAAAATAATGCATGATCACATGAAATATAAATATTAGAGAACTTGTGGAAGAGTTATGAACTAGAGCATAGAATACCTAAAGCCCATACTAGAGAAAAAAAGGGTAGCAGACTTGGTGCTGGATGGAAAGAGATCAGTGCTGGAAGGAGAGGGAGTCAAGGGACAATGTAGTTGTGAAGGGACTCACTGGTATAGAGTAAATCTAGCTGGGAAGGGATATGATAAGCCCCATGAAGGTCCTGAGAAAAGTGAGGAAGAAGGGAGACTTCTATTTTTGCCAGAAAAGTGGGGGAGAGTACTCCTTGATACCTTTCTTGATTTTGGAATGAGAACCCAAAAAACCTAACCTTAGAAGAAGGTCATGAGATTGGCATTGAGGGAGCACCTGATAAACCTCACAAAGGCTGTGAGAGAGAGAGGATCTCTGAGAATTTGTAGAAGTTTCCCTAGTGATATTATGGATTGGCACRGTGGTGGCTAAAGTGCTAAGAATGAATGCCTCTAAACCTACGGTTGGGTGGAAAGGAGAACACCCACAATAAGTTGGTTGGATACAACTTGTAATAGACAATTATTTCACATACCMTGTGCACTTTAACTGAAATTCATGAATTGAATGCTTGTATTTGTGCTATACATATACCTCCTGGATATAGGAGGATGATGGCATCATATTGTSTCAAAATGTGCCTCGCGTGAAATTGATGGTAACAATGCTTATTGTTCTTTTGTAAACTGTCGCATTWGAATGGTTGTAAGATGACAATTTTSGCCTCTGTGTTGGTTGGAAAATCCTCAAGGTGTTTTCCCAAGGATCAACTTCATAGTTCTAGAGTTGGGATAAAATCTATGGGACTGCTATAGTCATGTTGATCCCTCGAAAATAAATTTCCCTTTTATAGAACTTGAGTTCTATGAATGCAAGGCACTTCCTTCAAACTAGTCATCTAAGAGACCATGGGCTCATGCCCATGGCCTTAACCAAATTTTGGCTAAGATTTAGGAGTGTAGGCTCTGGAGCTTGATAAAGTTCCATAGGATCAGGAACATGGAACCCTTCCCTACACTCAAAAAGGAGCTAATTTATTCAGGAATCCAGGATTTCGAAGCTCAAGGGTGAATTAACATTGCAACGTCCTAAATGCATCAAAGATGACCTGTTAGACTAGTAACTTGATGGTTGATCGTCGATTGGTAGTCATTTACCCATTATCATGGGATTCATCCCCTTGTTAAACCTCAATCCACTTATCAGTCGTGAAGTAATGTGAGCCATAAATATAAGGATATTCAGGATCTCCCTTAACCATTAGATCTATGTCGTGGTCAGTCAGGTGTTGACCACTCTCGGAGAAAAAGGGTGTTAAATGGCCAGAATCCCTAAATGATGAACTCATGAAGTGACGTGGATTGTATATCTAGGGATCCTTTGGGATCCTTCTTGACCGTTAGATCGAGTGGTAGTGGAAGGATAGAGTAAGGGAAGGGATGACCAACAACAAGTTGTCATTTTGCCTTATGACCCTCCTAGTCAGTTACCCCTAGAAATAAAGACTTGGGATTGCATGGATCGTGAGACCATGGAGCCATGAATCCCCGTCAGTCGTTGGATCAAACCAAGGAAGATTATGGTTCATCCTATCATTATTAGTCTCTCCAACTAAACCCCACTTCGAGTGATTTAGGATGCAAGCTGTGGAGTTTCCCTGGAGGTCAAAGGTCGAAGTGACTGTTGAGTAAAAGATATGAAATGATCTTACTCAAGCATTTTCAGATTTTGATTTGATAAATAAAAATAGACGATAATCTCACCCTATGTTTATAGCCAACAAAAATAACATCCTAACTCACAAGTATTAATTATGATTTCTTAGGCTAGTCTTTTATCAATAAAAAATCTTGCTGGAAATTTACTTTTTATGCAATTTTCTAAACATATTAATTGTTGAAATAAATGTAAAGATACAAGTAAAGTCACCAAGATGATAATCAAGATAGGTGAGACATAAATAAATCCTTTATTTCATTCCAATTCACCAAAGACTCATTTTCTTTACAAAATCTCATATAGAAATTTTGGACCAAAGTCAAACTTAGACATCCTCGATGGAACATACAAAAGGAAACTAAACTCTAAAATTTGGATCAGCTTGCCATAGATTGTTTCCCACTCGACTCTGCACAATAGCCTTTGTCAGTCATGAAAACTAATTCACAAATAGACAAGTCTACACAGACTATCAAAGATAGATCAACACATCTAAAAAACAATTGTCTAAATGATGTAATTCATCCTTGAATATTGTTGTCTACAATAAGACCCTGCTATCATAAAAGAGAATTAGGCTTGTGATGAGTAAATGAATGAATGAAAACTGAACTATCTCAACATAAACTCAAAGAGAAAACCTTAGTATTCTTCTGCTTCTATCATCCTCTTGTTCCTCCCTTTCCTTTTGCTTTTAAACAAATTAGAATTGGTTGAAGTAGTTGAACCGATTCATTATTTAAGTCAATTAAAAGACTCAACCGATTTTAGTTAGGGGGAAAAGTAATAATCATAATAAGGGCTATAAATAAATAATAACTAGTAGGTGGGACCCCTTGTGAGTCCATTTATCTCATAACAATCATAACATAACTATTTAGTTAATCAAAACACATCTTGTTGTGGCTCCCATCATTATACTCACATTTGACAATTTATCTCATGATATTTGAAATTATTTTCAAAAAAAATATTACTCATATATCTAAAAATAACCATGCTGTTCAAAAATTCCTGAAGTCAACTGTCATCAACAATAGATAAAATAAGAACTCAAAAGCCATATTTCCCACTCAGAGATGCAATCTTTCCTTGATTTTTTTTGTCACCCTTCATTTTTCCTGAATTTTCCTTTGGCTGCACTGAGCCTTTAGGCCTAATCTCACTGATCACGTGGGAACAATCATCCCTCAAATGCATCCGGGAAGACAGGGATTTGTGAGAGCCATTCGAGGGTGAGGAAGGGGAAGCAATGGCTTTTCCTTTGTCAAGGGCATGGTGGGCCTTGGTTTTCAACCTTTTGATAGCATGAGAGGACTGCATTGGTGAGTGGGGGGAAACATGGACAATGGGGTTAATGGGCGAAGGAGCAGGTAGGGTTAAATTAGGACAGCCACAATGTTGGGAGACTGTCGGGTGGAAAATCTCTTGCCATCCATCATTTTCAGGAACCTCGGGTTGCAATGAGACGTGAGGAGGCATGGGGATACCAGGGGCTTGCGGGAATTGGAAAGGAGGCCTTTCAGGCCTAGGTTGGACCACTCCTTTCCCAATCCAATTGAAAAATCTGTCTAAAACACCTGACCAAGATCTTGTGAGTTAAAATCAAAATGTATGGAGAACCTTGGCCTTCTTGGGCCTCTATTCCAATTACCTCTCCCTCTGTTTCCCCGGCCATGGCTACCTCGGCTGAAAAAACTCATTCCTGCACACAATATTATTTTTAAATAACCATACATGACAACTCTTAAAAATATGAAATAGATTTGGCTCAACAATGTATTAGACTCATGCAATCCAATCCATACAAATTGTTTTACTATTTATCAATGAGCAGGGGGTGAATAAAAGGGTCCTGGGATATGTGATGGGTTTGTATTGAGCGAAATGGTTACTGCTCAAAGACAACAAAAATCAACTGCAAACCAAAGAAAACATCATTGTAGTTCAACCAAGATGTTGCTACTGCCAACTTCTTCAATACAAAATTTTTCTTGACTGTAATCAATTTTAGAACAGGGAGTGAAAAATGAATGTGGGAAAGCGATGGGGTTGTAATTAGAAAAAAGAAAAATAATGGTGGTGGAATGAGAGTGGGTACTATTCATAAAATTAATCAAGTAATCCATATAATCATTCTGTCAAAAGAGATACACCAACCAAATGATCATTGTGACTGAATAACAATTATTGTGTATTAACTAGTTCATTGTTCATAGTCAAATATCTAACACATCGCCATCAACAAGATAGTATACATTCCAAAACAATATGTAAGGAAGTTCTTTTCCTCTTATTCAACCAATTTACATCTTATAACATTTTTCAAATGTATAATAGTAACCATTTCCACTCTGTTAAACATCAAAATAAACCAATTGCCCACACATTACTTCAATCATCAAATACACTCAAAAGTCATGATTCAAAATTGCAATGAAGTTATATGGTTACTACAATCGGGCTTGTCATTTAAAATGTATGATATTCGTTAGACATACATACTTGACAACCAACCCTAAAAAATCCATACTTAAATTGTAAAACCCTGACTCGTCATTTAAATAGACAGACAATAGCCACCATTCCAACTCATGCCATGTTGTAGAAAACACAAAAAATTCAATCAATGCAACTATAATTCTATGAATGTACAAACTCAATTCAATGCAACTCTAAATAATCAATCTGCTGGGCTATCCATCCAACACAACGAGGTAGAAACAACATTCTTGACTTCATAAAACAAATAATAGATTTTCAACAAAGTCATGCTTAAAACTCTGTGACTATCTCTGAGTGCGCAACGAAAAAAATATCCATATCATATGTGGTGGGAAGCCATAACTCAAACACCACAATGAAACATTCCCATTTGAAAATTCTAACACACAGTCACAATATCATTTACTCAACCAATCATGTCGAGCTATCAATTTAATACAATATTTCTCAAATTAATCCAACTGCAATAAAAAACATGTTTTGTAAAACTCGGGCTCATCCATGATGGCGTAATCAAATAACCATAACTCAAATAGTGGATGGAATTTCCATATTCATACCAGTTTCCATAACCATTTGGCCCAAAAAGAACTCATAGTTACAGTGACCATTTATTCGCGGTGTAGGAAAACCACACTTACAAATTCATTACGTGCATACATCATTAACAAATTGTAACCAATTTTGGGCTTAACATCCCAATAATATTCAATGCAAAAGACAATGACTGTGTATCAACCCCAATATTCAATAAATCAATTCAATGTTGAGCCTATACTTGGACTGTCATAACAATCAACAACCGACCTAACATGCTCTGGAAACCACACATACCCATGCATCGACATGGAGGTTATGACTTTCTCAATTAAAACAATATTGGGTTACCAAACACAAGGAGAGTGATTGTGCATTTTGAACTATCCAATTAACAATGCAAGGTTTATCCATTGTAATAACATAGACAATGACCAAAACCAACACGATTGTCACATGACCAACTGGGCGAGCTTGTACTGAATTTTGTTGAAAATACACAACCATTCAACAATAACCAATAGTAAACCCAACATGCCATCCCCGGACCTGTAGAGTTAAGGGTTTGCTCTATGGCCAACACAGGGAGACCAGGGCTGACTTTTCTCTATGGTGTAAACCTCTGAGACCAACGACGTATACACAGAGAACACCACAACTTATTCCGTGGACAGGGTGATGAAAACCTGTGACAGGAGAGGCTATAACAGAGGAGTGAGGCTCCAATTCGACCTGGTAACGATACTTAACACACGCAGGGTATAACCCTTGTGGCTCTTCAATCAAAAAACCACAATGTTGAGGTGAAGACAGGGCCGAGAAAGAACAAAATAAACCACTGTGTGACCTTGGTGGAAATAAATCAATTCCCAAGTGGACAATGCATGGGGACACAAGCGCTTCCAACCATTAAACCCCATAAAATCTAAAGAATAGATACATCGATACAAATGCATGAAAAAATCCAGCCACTTAAGACCAAAAAAAAAATTTCCAACTAAACCATCAAGGATAACAGAGAGCCCTTATGGATGCTAGCACCCAAGATGACCAATAACATTATGACTTCAACATTATTACAGAGAAAACCATCAACGCTTCATTTTAAAATCACAATTTTACACAGTCGCAATACTTAAAGAAAGCACAAACCAATACACCTGAGCCAATATCCATTTCATAACCAGAGAAGACTCATGAATGGTAAGAAAGAAAAGCATACCTGTAATCAAACACCTTAAAACACAAGTTGACTGAGCGGTTCCTCTCTACTAAGAAATCGAAGCATAACCACAACAACAAGGTTGAACAATAGCCCAACTAGGGTGGTGGCCAATGGAAGGAGTAAGGGTGTCGTGTAGTAAATGAACGTCAGCTCCACCCACAGTTCATTAACTCCTTAGTACATGCCAACAAGATTTTCATTAACACCATTAATTTAAACTATGTGTTGGAATCTGCATCTATTACTTGTCAAATGCACTACCCACATCCTACCTTCCATTGCCAACTTGACCATATTACATATCAACTATATAATACAATAAACCATGTATCAAATCATCACCAATAGTGTGATCCACATCAATTTATGCCATAACATAATCACCATGCATATCAACTATATAACTAAAAAAAAATCACATAGCTATTAACTTAATAGCTAGGATAACAATAACTCATTAAAAATCGATGCATATAGTATAGTATATAGCATGGTTTAGTTTATTCCTTTTTCTTTTATTTTTCCTTTTTATTTTTTCCAATTGCTTGTGTATGTCATTACTAACATGTTTATTGTGCATGTCTCTTAGTAATAGATCCAATAACAGATAACAGTGATAAAAAGGATAACATAGGCTGTTGTGAAATAAAACTTGAACCTAGAGCAACAAAAAAACCACAGAACATGCCTTATCCATCACCAATAAAATAATATTATATCACCATGTAAGCAGTGTCGAACAGTAGCATGACATCAATAAGCACCAGAACTGATCTCCAATCTACAAGGGGGTCCCACCTGCTAGTATTATTTAATAATAATAGGCTTTAGCAACACTTTGAACTCCATTGCAATTTTAATCGTCAACAAACTGATGACTCCACAGGGAAATTTTTTTTCAACAAATTTAGAACTCAGAATTCATGGTTTCACAGACCAAGAACAACAATTCAAGAAGATATAACTAGGAATATTATGCAACATGGGGATGTGAGCGTATTTAATGGAAAGATGATTGGGAATTTGGGGATAATTCTTGAAAAATGTTAAGTATGAGGGGTTTTTTACCACTGTATGCATAATCATTCAACTGGGATCTTCTCTCACTTTAAGATGAAAAAAAAAATAGACTTTCTCTTAAAATCTCAATGGATGAAGAAATGGCAAGAAAAAGCGAGAAATAACCAATTATTTACAAGACAACAGTGGAAATATATAAAAATTTCAAGGGTCCTTTAGAGGATACATCATAACATTTCTGTAAGCTTGATTGTTATTGACTAACAATTCTTTGCAGGAGTGTCACTGTGGCAGAAAAGATCCAACGTCCTATCTTTACCAAATTAACTAAAAGATGATAGGAAACAAAATCATGACACAAGTAAAAATGAAGAAATTAAAACAGGAGCAATAAAAGACAAAAATGAAGAAGCGGCAAGAAAAGTTTTGAAACAGAAATAATAAATCAAACTATTGTAAAGTAGAAAAGAAAATAGTGAAGAAATGAAAACAAAGCTAAGCTACTAATATACAGAAAATCCAATCATTGTTATAAATTTTCTCGTTGGTCCCTCACAATATTCAAGTGAGGATTGTTAGTGCTGTAGGAAAACAATTGCTTCTGTAAATACTTCAAAATGTAAGAATTAGTTTCCAAGACAAAAGCAATTTCGAAAGGACCCAACACTTGGAATTCTGATGTAATTATCAACCCCTTGACGCACACGATTAAATCATCAAGATAAATATGGAGATTGGAAAGTTCATTAAAAGTTGTGTGTATAGGCCTTTTAAAAGAGGTACTTGCATCAAGTGAGCCGGAAAGAGGGAATTTATAAGACAAAGTATCGTAATTAGTAATAGAAGTGGTTTTGTGAACCTTTCCCCCTTTTACCTTGTTTTTATTGTAACCCATAATTTCATCAAGTAAGGGCTTCAACAGTAACTCTACAACCTGTTGCAGAATTATTCCTATATTAAGAGGGGGAGAAGGATTTATCATAATATCCTGACTGAAGGTGCGAAGATGAATGCAGGTTCTAATATGATATGTTGTCTTTGAAGCAGGTACCCAATTTGGAACCCGTTCAGGGTGGACTATAAAAATAATCCTAGACCTTAAGAAATTTTCCAACTCCCTTTGAAAGGTTGCTTTCAGTGTAGAGTTAACAAGTCCTTGTTCTTGCCTAGTTGGTTTTATAGTATGTTGAATAAGACCGGGATAAAAACCACAAAGATCCCCATATGACCAGCCAAAAAATTTTGAAATCCACCGAGTGGCTTGGTAGACCGCATCTCTTATTTATCAAAACATTGGACATTTATTTTAACATTCGTTGAAGATTCAGGTGTCCTAATGTTCATGTAGATGGTTTCAACCGTCCTCTTTCGTAACTCCTCTTATTTTTGTTATTCTTTATTTCCTACATCACTTGATGAAAACGAACTCTCAAGAGGAGTCAAGCCCTCAGGAATTTTATTGTTTTCTATGGATATAATCTCCTTGGGCTTAAAAGGTTCATCTTGAATGAAATCACAAATGATCTCATAGCTAGGGAGGGCCTTCCAAGATTCTACATTTTCAGGTATATATGGACGATATAGAGATTGAAAATAACAGTCAAGCCTATGAGGTAAAAGTTGTTGATTAGGAGAAGCTGCAAAGATAGCTAACCGACTAGCCATTGAATTCAACTCCCTCTTAACATGAGTGATATTGAAGGATAAAAGGTTTGAGATAAGTTCCCAAACAATTTGGGAGTATCGTTCCATCATCTTGTTGCTAGGAGCGCACATTTTTCGTATAGAGTTCACAACAAGATCATAATTTTCAAAAAATGAAAGGTGACCACAACTGAGATTAAGAGCATTTTCAATGCCTAATAATAAAGCTTCGAACTTAGTGACATTGTTTGTACAAGCAAACTCTAACATGTAAGACATATTATGAATTATTCCTACAAGGGAAACCAAGATAATACCATCCCAATTTCCTTCATTAGAGCATGAACCATCAAAGTGCACATGCCACATATCATCTTCTAAATCGATTCTTTCCAAAGGAATATTATCCTCTTCAAAAAAGATGGAATACACTCCTAGGTCCTCTGTTGATACTGAGAGGGGGGTGAATCAGTATCAAGTACAATTTAAAACCTTTTTCAACTTATACTTAAACCATTAAACTATATCCAATGAGAAATGAACAATAGTATAAGAGTTACACCAATACACCACAATACACCATGCACAATATACGATAAATAATCAATAGTTATTGTTCAAGGGAAGTAATGACTTCCAAAGGTAGCTACAACTTCCAAATGTAAAGGATGGGATAAACCTCCCAGAGGAAGATACAATCCTCCAATATCAAGAGAGATTTTAACTCTCCATCCTTGCCCCTTCCTTCCACCCAATAATATATGAGAGATGATAAAACTTTACATTAAATCATCACCATCAACCAATCATCACATAGAACCTGATAATGCTTCCTGAGACTTTTTCAATTTCTATGATTATTCAATTCTTAGAGTACTTTGATCCTTTATATAATATTACTCAATGTATTCTCTAAAACTCCTCCAAGTTTCACTCCTTTAATCCTCCCCAAAAAGAAGTTATAGAAAGAATGGTATACTTTATTCAATTTTGGTCTATTCAGGAGAGTGAACTTGCACAGAATGCCCTGCGCTCAATAATTAACATCTGATTTTGAAAATCACACACAAGAAACCAACTTATATACTATTTCTAATGAAATTTGTCCCACTTCATTTGGATTTTTGATGAAGAAGTTATGACGGTTTTACCCGGAACACCTATTTATTGACTAGCTTCAGGACTGGTCACAAACCCGATCTTCCACAGCGTGTATCTTTGTAATTGTAGTGAATCAAGAGATGAATTTTTTACCATATGTACCTTGATATGTCTTCTCAATACCATAGCAATTATACTAACTGAATCATTCTAGAAAAATAGTTATAGAAAAAATGGTAAGATGACATGAAAATAACATACCTTAGAACACATCACCAAAAGACTTCATCCTCCCTTGAAATCTGGCCTTCTTTTCTTCTTATTACTCTGAAATTTGACTTGTATAAAATGAATGTATAATGATGTTTATTTATACCATTAATGTCACTTCCTTTTAACATTAGGGTCGACCTGACACTTTCTTATTTTGTAATTCTTTTCTTTAATTATCTTCAGGGCCTACATGTACTTCCTTCTTCAATTCACTTTGTCATCTTCAAAAATTCATTTCTCCTCAACCATGAGGATCCACATGATGTGCCACATACCACTGGAAACAACATGATGTATACTATTCATCCATGGGTGTTGTATTTTCATGTGCATTTTCCTTCATGTCCAAATACCTTCATCAATCTTGCGGCCCAAAACCCATGACTAGGGTTGACATCAATGACAACAACCAATCTTCCAACATCCTCCTCGATATAGTTTACTCTAGATTGCGGAAAAATCTCTATATAGGGTGAAATTCTTCCCTCTTTAAAGACTATAATGTTCTTACCATTCTGAGGAATGGATAAATGTGTCTCGTTGAGTGAGAGGTATCCACCTGTTAAGGCTTTCCAATCCCTTCCCAAGATAATTGAGTAATTTCTTACATGCATATCAATTACCTGAATGTTGAGGTTTGTCCTTATCTTAAGATGAGTGCATAAAACCAAGGTTATTTCCTTAATATTTCCTATGGTTTTTTGTTTTAGACTATTATAGGAGAGCATGCTTCTAGCATTTTCATTTGTACCATACAAGCCTAGCTCTTCCATAATAATCTTTGACATCACACTTGGGCCCGAACCACCATAAATGAGGAAACAATGGGCAATTTTATCCATAATATTTACAAAAATATAAAATGGGGATTTTTCACAAGGTATCTAAATTTATGTAAACCTACTTTATTTACAGAATAATCCTCTTCGTTTAACTCTTCGAAAATATTGGCTACAATGGAGGCTTTTCCTTCCATGAATTGTTTCAGATGCATCTGTTGTTCAGGAACGACAACCATGTCTAGAAGGGTTGCATCTTCTTTGATGTTTTCCAACTAATTTAATATATTGTATTTGGAATAGGGGAGAGGGGGAGTGATTCCTTGAATCTCGGGAACCTTAGGAACTTGGGGAGTAGCAGTGGTTGAGGGTGAGCTTGGGCTAGAAGAGTTGTGGGGAGGATCAAATTTTCCCTTGGGAGCATAAGATTTGTTTCTAGTGTTGATGACCATGACATCTTTTGGCTCTGCAAAATATAGGAAAATAATAGTATCTTCTGGTCTTTTACCAAAGATCTTATCTCTAAAACTCTTCTTTACCTCACATGTGGTTTCCTCATGGTGTTCCTTGCAAAAGTTGCACCAACTCCGAGGCAGGATAGCTTTAGGCTGAAAACTATTTTCAACCAGATTTATAAAGGGGGGTGTAGAGGAGGATGAATATCTAGAGGTGAGAGGGGAGATAGTACCCTTCCACTCAAATTCTATCATACAATTGTTCATATCTTGTACTAGTTGTAAGAGAGAAAACATGTATGTTTGTCTAACTGATTCTCCCTGGGGAAGACTAGTTCTTTCAAGTTGTTCTTCATACTTTGAACAAGCATGTAGAGATGAACCAATATTATCAATGGATTTTTCCTCAATCCTATGATGGTAGGGGGAAGGAAATGCATTTTAGTAATGCATGAAAGCGGCTTGGTTCTGGGAGTGGATGAGTTCAGGGATTTGATTGTATAACTTGGTGAAATGCAAGTTAAAGGACTTGATAGTCTCACCATCCTTATAGGTGATGTTATTATAATCCCTTAACTTCTCATCTGGGATTTTATACTACCCATAAGTGGATCGGAACCAATATATTAACTCTTCCCAAGTAGAAAAAATCTTAAGAGGAAGGTCAAAGAAGTCGACCGCAACCATTCCTTCCAAGGAATTTATGAATAAATGCATGCAAGTATCATTGTCATTAGCCCCTATGTTATGACAAGCATTAGAAAAAGCCACCAGGTGTTCATTTGTATTGATAGTGTTATTTCCTGAACACTTAGGCAGGTTCTCTTTAAACTTTGAAAGTGGATGAGTAGCAGGTTCTAGGTTAAGAGGAGAGGACACATGCCACAGTGTGGTTGTGGCGTCTTCTTAGAACTGAAAAAGTCCATACTTTTTAATGAATTTGGTGGGGTTTGTGGTATATTGGACAGGGATATGGTGATTATATAAGCTACCAATCACTGATGTCGATGAATATTGAGAAGACAGAGAAGTTCTAGTGCCACCAGAGCCACCACTGGATGCAATCTTGTAGATGATAGATGAGGGAAAGAAAGACGAGCTAGATGAATCGACTAAAGTTCTCCTTAGAGAACTTTGTTGGGAAGATAACACAACGTTCCTTCTTCCTATTTCTACAATAGGATTGATCTCAGGTGAAAAGCCTCTTCTTCTTCTAGAAGCACGAGAGTCTAAGGACATGAAAGAAAGGCCAAAACTTGAAGAAAAAAAAGGGTTAGTGTTGATTTCTAGGTTGTCTACGTCTAGACTCCAATTATTCTTGAGCACTAATATCTCGTTCAATCGCTACCCAAGAATGGTTAAGCTCAGCACGGGTATTGGCAATGTCTAAAATGGTGTTAAACAGATTCGAAGAAATGTTGGTCCGGTCTTGAAATCCGGGCTCAATATTACGCTGCCTTGTGACGTGCACAGTCATTAAGGAAAAAAATAGTCAAAGAATCAATTTCAGAAAAAGAAATATGTATCAATGAAAATCAAGTATAAAAATTAACCAGCGAGATATTGAAGATCTCCCCAGTATGGTCACCAAATAAATGTTGAGGAAAATATATGAAATGATCTTACTCAAGCATTTTTCATATTTTGCTTGGATAAATAAAAATAGTTGGGAATCTCACCCTATGTTTATAACCAACAAAAATAACTTCCTAATTCACAAGTATTAATTACGAGTGCTTAGGCTAGTCTTTTATCAATAAAAAAGCTTGCTGGAAATTTAATTTTTATGCAATTTTCTGAACATATTAATTGCTGAAATAAATGTAAAGATAGAAGTAAATTCACCAAGATGATAATCAAGATAGATGAGACATAAAGAAATCCTTTATTTCATTCCAATTCACCAAAGAGTCATTTTMTTTACAAAATCTCATGCAAAAATTTTGGACCAAAGTCAAACTTAGACATCCCCGATGGAACATACAAAAGGACCTCTGACAGAAAACCAAAACTAAACTCTAAAACATGGATCATCTTGCCACAGATTGTTGGCCAATTGACTCTACACAATAGCCTTTGTCATTCATGAAAACTAATTCACAAATAGACAAGTCTACACAGACTATCAAAGATAGATCAACACCTCTGAAAAACAAGTGTCTGAATGATGTAATTCAAACCTGAATATTGTTGTCTACAATAAGACCCCACTATCATAAAACAGAATTAGGCTTGTGATGAATAAATGAATGAATGAAAACTGAACTATCTCAACATAGACTGAAAGAGAAAACCTTAGTATGTTTATGCTTCTATCCTCCTCTTGTTCCTGCCATTCCTTTTGCTTTTAAACAAATTAGAATTGGTTGAAGTAGCTGAACCAACTCATTAGTTAAGTTAATTAATAGACTCAACCAATTTTAGTTAGGGGTAAAAGTAATAATCATAATAAGGGTTATAAATAAATAATAATTAGTAGGTGGGCCCCTTGTTGTTGGAGAAATTTCTATTTTCAACACACTAATTCAGTGGGAATTAACTGACTAGTTCTATTTTAGACTTTCTATTTTTACCATCACTATTATGCATGCATACATTCCTAAGAAAAGCTAACTGCTTAATTGTTTTTCCTAATTATGGAATATTTTTCCCTATATATGAGTGTATTCAATTCATTCATTGTATCATATTGATCATGATCTATGTATCAATCATCAACTCATTAGAGTAGTGTGAATATATTTTCTCATTCTTCCATATTGAATCTTTATTCTTTTCTTGATAAAATTTGTTTGTAATTGATTTAGCTAGATCTCCTATGCAGGTTTCCATGAAACACTGACATGGTATCAGAGCTATGCTACTTGGAGCAATCCAAACAAGCCAAAGAATAAGGAAAATCAAAGTTTTGGCAAGTTAAATCCATGGTCATACCTCTCAGTAGTTATTCCTCCCAAAATATTATGTTTTTTTAGGAAACAACTTGCGCGTAAAGTAAATCGACCCATTTCAGAAGTGGGTTTTCAATAGTTTGTCGAGATTCTTCATCGTTTGCTCAGAAAATAAGCTGTAAGATAACCTCCTGAAACTGATACGAATCTGTGGCCATACCTTTCATCAGTGATTGCTCCGAACATATTAAGTTTTGAGGAAACGACCCGCGTGGAAAGTAAATCAACCCATTTTGGAAGTGGGTTTTCAACTGTTTGTCGACATTCCTCATCGTTTGATTAAAAAATAATCAGCAAGATCATCTCTTGAAATTGATAAGAATTTTCACTTAAAGTGCCCTTTCTGTCGTGATTTCTTAATTTTTCACTTGCAGATTGAGAGTAAATTTTTAGGGGTTATTAGAAACAGTGGGAGAGATGGATATTGAAACTATTATATAGTCAATCATAGTGGTAATACTCACACCATACAATTATTTTGATTGGAATCCCAAGGCAGAATTCCAACTCGGAAGGAAAGGACTATGTAATTTGACAATAGTGACAGAAACAAAACCTACATCAGCAATTGAGAAGATGATATGGGTGAACTGTAAGGATGAGGCCATGCGACTATTTATTGAGTTAATATGCACTGATTTATGGTTTCATGTTGCTGCATGAAAGACTCCAAATGAGATCTGGACCACCCTGGAAGGACTCTTTGGAAAGAAGGATGAGATGCAAGGTCATATGATTGAGGTAGAGTTGAATACCTTAGACCCTAAAAGTTTTGATAATATACAAGATTTCTTTACTAAATTTAAATCTTTGATATTGAGCTTGGTTGAATGTGGTATTGACAAGTCTACACAAGAGAAACAACTTATTCTAACAATCTTGGCCAAGCTAGGACTAGAATACGATGTATATGTCTCCAATTTCCATTCTGGTAGATGTCTTTTTGGAACAAATTGGAAAATTCCTACATTGGTTCATTTCATTGAGTCTCTTACACAAGAGAAGAAAAAAATCATACAAATGGGCCTCATGAAAGATCCCAAAGCACATGCATTCATCATGCATGATGGAAAAGGGTCATACAATCAAAAATCGAAGAAGAAACAAAAGGAGTTATTACATCCAGAGTCAAAGAAGGAGGGATATTCCAAACCCTTTAATGTTTCTTCAAGTTCCAAAGACTCTTGATATTCCAAGAAGAAGAAGAAGGGAAAGCAGTGCACATATTGCAATAAACCGAATCATGAAGAATCCACATGCTTGAAGAAGCAGATCAATCTTATGACACGGGTACTTCAGAGGAATAACCTTGGAGACTTCATTCCTGAAGGAGCCAAGAAGAAGAAGGAAGTATACCATGTGTCACTATTACATATAGGCTAAAAAATCGATGAACTATTATGATGATTGTGATAGAATCAATTTTTTTGTCGAAAAAAAATTTAAAAAACAAAATTTTACTATTTTTTTTTTAAATTAGTCCCGATAACGTCGGATTTCTGACGTGTTCTAAGGTCGTTGGAAGTACAACGCCCAATTCTGAAAATTTAATATAGTTATTTGTAGGTCAACATACCGGTCATTGACTTTGAAATGGTCAACCTTAATTTAGGGTTATAGTCGTCGGAATTCCGACGATGACGAATCTATAAATTAGTTAATTCGAACCAAATTTCGACTAATTTGTTATAGTTGTGACATATTTTATGTGTTATAGCTCTACTAATCTTCATTTTTGTGTGAAGATTTGCTTGTTGATTAAGAGATCGAACTGATATTTGATCTACAGAGCTTAGTTTTGTGATCATTGTTCAAGGCATGCAAGAGGATTTTAGACTTTGAAGGTTAGTTAAATATTTTTTTTCTTTTGTCTCCTTTAATATTTTATAACCTTGTATGTTTATGTATATTTTATGTCATCTGTGAACATGCTAATTTTTCCATTCTTATATCTGAATTGATCTCTTTCCCTAGTTCTATTATGTCGTTTGATTATGTTACTTGTTTATGGTGAATCTTTGAAGCTTATGTGGTAAAATATATTGTATGGTTTGGTCTATTGCATTTCAAGAATCGAAATATATCTAGCACATCATCAGTGAACTTTATAACATAATCGTCTCAATGTTTTGGTTGTGGTGAAGAATGTGGAGATATTATGGAAAAGGTGACGAGAGATGTTATTTCCCTTGTGCTAAATGTGGGATCACAAAATTCAGAAGAATTTTAATACAAATAGTTGTAAGACATTGCAGAACCCATGGGCATGTTGAAGGTGGACCGAACGAATTGTTGGATTACTGAGAGGGGAGGTGAATCAGTAATAGCATAATTATAATCCTTTTTATTAAAATGTTATATCAATGTAGAATTATTATCCAATAATGAGAAGTACGAAATAAACAATCACACACATACACAGTACACCAGTGTTTTACGTGGAAACCCAAATCGGGAGAAAAACACGAAATTCTTTTTCTTATATGTATTGAAGAATTACATTCATTGGAAGCACCAACTTCCTTTGTTTTTCAATTGCAACTGGAAGGAAGATTCAACCCCCTAATTTCTCAGGCTACAACCTGAGGGAAGCTCCAACTCCCCAATTCTCTGGCTACAACCAGAAGGAGACTACAACCCCCAATGTTCTCCGACTACAACCGGAAGGTGGCTACAACCACCTATCCTTGCCCCGTCCTGCCACCCTAAAGTAGAAGTAGAATGATGGAACCACTGTAAACCTGTACCAATAAATCTGAACCATGCATCAACCTGTACCTCAACTTGTAATCAACCTGTACCATAAACAAGTGCATCCAACCATGTACCAAGTATGTACCAATCATGTGTCAACTACGCATCAACTATAACTCATCAATATGTACCAACATCATCAACTATACACCTCATGTATGTGTGCCAACTCATCAACTACTTGTCTCAACTATGTACTCAACATGTACCACAACCAAAAGCCCTCATCAATTTCATCATCCAAATCTGATTTGTAGCTCTGTAATAGACCTGGTGTATATGATCACATTCCTGCAAACCTTCTATTGGCATTTTTATTACGGGCAAAGAAAAGGCAGAGTATTTGCTTGTCATTGATGGCAAGCTCAGCCTGACGATGATGAACAAGAGAGAGTGGCAAGACCAACAGTGCAACAATGATCGCAAGGCAAGATCATAAGCGTAAACTCCAAGAGTCAAGGAAGCAAATCACAGAAGAAAATCGTGAAATGCGAAACCACGACTTAATCTCCATTTCAGAGTTTCAGATACCAGGAGTTGGAGGTGTCAAGGACACTCATGACAAGAATGATGAAATCGTCAAATGCGAAATATCAAAGCATGTCAAAGACTCCATTTCAGAGTTTTGCAGACTGGGAAATCAAAGATCAAAGGAACTTTAACCTTTGAAGTAGCGAACCTCGAAATCCCGAAACAGACACATCAACAAACCACGTCAGCTAAGGACACATGGCACAATCAGGCAATGACAAGTGTCAAGATGATTCAACATTTCAGGCACATGTAAGTCATGAATTAGAGTGACACGTGGTAGCTATTTGGCACATGTCAATCCATGTGTGACGTTAGCAAGTTTATGTCACATCAAAACTTTATATTTTGGGGTTTTTACATAGCAAGCAGAAACTCCACCATCACGAAGTCTCGAATGCTGAAATGCAAAAATGCAAAAAACACCTTTTGGTGTAGGCTGTGATCACCATCAGTGGTCATGTGAGAGGGAGGAGCTAGCACCAAGCTAAGATCATTTTCAGTGATCGTAACATGAAGAGTCGAGACTCTTCACCACAGGAATGCCGAAATGTTGAAATGTCAAAATGCAAAATGGTGAAATCAACATGAGACCCTGTGCTTGTAATCCAACAGTGTTGGATACTTGGAAATCTCATCGAAGGGTTGTTGTTGCTCTTCATGATTAATTGTTCAGTTACAATTTAGTTAGCATAACTGAATCATGGTTCTTGGACGGTTGGCGTTTTAGTTGTTGAAGCATTGTTCTAGGGATTTGAAGGGTAACTGAAGGGGTTGTAGTGTATAAAATAAACACGCAATGACTGTGTGTTGTTGGTCATTCTGAATGAAAAATGAGTTGAATTGTAAGAAAGGGAAAATTACAGTATGTGCAGTGTGAGACCTACAGTATGCGCAGTGTGAGATAAAAATCAAAGATGAGTAACAGATGAGGAATAGATAGAAGCAAGAGTAGAATTGGAGAACAACTTGAAGCAGAGCACAATTGCAAAACAGACAGAGGAAGAGAAGAACTATAGAACAGTTAGAAGCAGACCAGATTTACAGAACAGAGAAGAAGTGGTAAGAATCTATTTATCTATATTGTTGGTTATTCAATCATTTATTTATAATCAGGGAGGTAGGGTGGTGCTAGGGAGGACTGTGGTCCTCTGATATTCAAGTTGGTGCTTGAATATTCGGAGTTGTAGCTTCCATCTAGTTGTGGCTAGAAAATAGGGAGGTAGGGTGGTGCTAGGGAGGAATGTAGTCCTTTGATATTCGAGTTGGTGCTTGAATATTGGGAGTTGTAGCTTCCATCTAGTTGTGGCTAGAAAATAGGGTGGTAGGGTGGTGCTTGGGAAAACACAGAGTTTTATATATGCAAGTTGGTGCTTGTATAAGTGGAAATAGGTGCTTCCATCTAGTCGATGTTGGAACAGTCAACGATTTGGTGCTTCCTTCTAGTGAGTGCTAGAGAAACCAGAGAGTTGGTGCTCTCAAACAAGTTGGTTCTTGTATAAGTGGAAGTAGGTGCTTCCATCCAGTTGGTGCTGGAACACTCAGGGAGTTGGTGCTTCCTTCTAGTCGGTGCTAGAGAAACTAGAGAGTTAGTTCTCTCAACAAGTTGGAGCTTGTAAAATAGAGGTAGTAGCCTCACTTTGAGTTGGTGCTCAAACATAGATGATGTACAGAACTTAAAAGACTTCCTATCATTTCGAATAAGAAGAGTTTTTCTCCCTTTATGGGTTTCTTCGTGGAAATCTATCTCTGTGTATATCTTATGTGTGATTGATGCTCATTATTTATGTTGTTCATATTATGTATAATATTGATGGTCACTTGATGAAAGATTAAAAATGGATTAATAGACTTAATATTG
>JZKD02S1497174.1:511104-546039 GCA_000966675.3 Picea glauca | reverse complement strand
TGCTGCTTTGCCCAACCTTCTACTTGACCAAACCCTGCCCAAAACCGACTAACCACCCGGCCAGCTAGGAGCAGCCTATCTGGCTCCTTAGCTCCAGGATACTGTAAGGAATCTTGGCCCCCGAGCCCAAAACTCCCAGCAACCTGGTGCCCCCTGCAATGGTTCATCAAAACTCTAGAACCAAACTCCCCAAAACTAGAAAAATATCTAACATCCCCCAAAATACATTCCTCTCCTCCCAATTTTTCATAATCCTTCCCTGTAGGACTCTTCCCAGTCATATCTCCCCCCATTCACCGACTCCCTATCCTCCATTAATTACCTTATCCTCCCCTTTATTACCTTATCCCATTCCTTTATTACCTTATCTGATTCCTTTATTACCTTATCCTTCCACCCCATGCTTCATTACCCCCCTGCATATGTAAAGTCTTATTATAAATAATTTAAAGTTATTTATCCATTTAATTCATTACCCAAATCTTTGAATGAGTTAAGTAATCATTTAATTAATTAATCAACATTTATTAAACAATAAATAAATAAATAAATAATATTATTAATACTTAATCATTACTTAACTAATACACATTAAGACAGTTAATTATTTAATTAACTATAATTAATAAACCCTATACAACTATCTAACCAAGGTTGTTGCATACACCCACCCTTCAAGAAATTTCATCCCGAAGTTAAGGTATTTCATGATACAAAGGGAAAGAAACATGGTTCACACATTCATAACAATTAACTGACACTATTAGTAAGTAAGCCAAGAAAACTCGTACATACTAGTGTACATGTACAAGAAATGCATGTGTAGCTAGTACATACAAGTCTCGTGCATGTACTAATAATCAATAACTATCACCCTTATAGTAATTTTATGTATGCATCCAATCCAATAACCAAGACTATTCTTTTATAAAATACAATAAACCAATCAAATGTTTGCCAAATCCTTTAATTACAATTATCTAGCTCAACAATTTTATTAAACAATTGTGGTTTAGTTACGTAATTATGAATATTCATACATACACATTTTCTTTTTAGAAGGAAAAAACAATAAATTCCACCATAAGACAAATCTCCATACTTTCTCAACTATTTCTACTCATCCTTCCTCCCTAACTTACTTCCATCTTCATTCTTATCCTTCCTCCGCTAGACTATCTTGGAGCGTCAACTATATTGACCTAACTCCAAATAGAACCCGTAAGTGGAAGTGTCACTATCTCGACCAAGCTTCCCCAGCAGGCAACTAACAATCATCATTAGATGTCTAGGGGAGCATGAGCTAACACCATCCTCCCATGACTTCAGGTTTCAGAGGATACACGGTTGGAAATGCCTCCACCCCTCCTAATCATAACTAGGGTCCACACCCTACAATGGAATATACAGTGGCACCGTGTTGCTAGGATTTTTGTCATCGTTTATTCGATTTTGGGCAGTCTCGTCACCTGAAATCCTGCACTAGTCCACATATCATAGCAATGTATCCAAACCAATATAATTTCACATACCAAGATTCATACCATATTGTTTCTCGGCTAGTGGTCATGTCATTCACTTTCATCATTATTATCCCTTGGCTATTTCATAGCCCATGACCTGCAGATTAGTCTGTAACACAAACTCATACATCTCTATGCATTATCATCATGTAATTGCATACAACCATCATTCCAATTCGGTATCCGTGTACCAACAACTTAACATCAAAGTTTTCAAGTTAGAAATAAATCTCATAATATCCCATAATTCAATTTCGACACCCATTCATAAAATTATCATTTACAAAATAGATTTCATCATATCCAACATCATTCTAATAGCATTTAAACCTTCATAGGATTCTCATTCACACAATATATCGCATCATATCCATCATCATCAATAACATTTAAACATTCATAAAATTTACATTCACCTAGTAGATCGCATCATATCCATCATCATCAATAACATTTAAACATTCATAAAATTTACATTCTCACAATATATCGCATCGTATCCATCATTATCCAAATATATTTAAACATTCATAAAGGTTCATACATCCTAAAAGTTTAAGTGTATCATTTAATAGTTTCACTGTGAATAGAAAATAAAAGTATGTAGGCCTCAGGTAATCCTGGTTGTCTAAGTCAAAAGGTGGTGTTACATACACCCCACCTCCAAGAAACATATTCTCGAGGTCGTAAAAAAAAGTGAGGGATAGTCTCATCATAGTGTCTCGGCGTCTTCCCAAGTAGCAAATCCTAGAATATACTTGTCCCATTGGACCTTAACTTGGTCTACCAGACAGTTCCTGAGATGTCAGATTCTATGGTCCAATATGTGTAATGGTTCTACCATGAGAGTTCCCACATCCAATACCTACAATTCCTTCCAATTCAGTTTATGTGATTCATCAACAACATAATGATGTAAAACATATACATGAAAAACGTTATGAGTTTTATGCAAGTGGGGTGGCAGTACAAGACGATAAGAAATGGGTCCAATTTTCTCTTGGATTTTGAACGGTCCTATAAGTCGAGGTGACAACTTTTTCCCCTTCCCAAATCGTTTGGTACTCTTGTTAGGCTTGATACAAATGAAAACCTGGTCTCCCACTTCATAACTTTGGTCGGTCCTGTGTGCATCTGCATAACTTTTCTTCCTATCATGTGCTTCCTTTAGTCTCTGCCTAAGTTGAACCACCTGTTCCTCCATCTCTTGAATCAATTCTGGACCAACTGTTACTTAATCTTCTAATCTATCCCAACTCAATAGTGTTATGCATGGTCTTCCATATAGAGCTTCGTAGGGTGGCATTCTGATGGAGCTATGAAAACTATTATTGTAGGCAAAATCTACCAAAGGTAGGTACTTCTCCCACTGGGTTTTATTATCTATGATGTACATCCTAATCATTTCTTCCATGACTTGATTTACTCTCTTAGTTTGCCCATCTGTTTCAGGATGATAATCTATGCTTAAGTTCAACTGAGTCCCCAACGCTGACTACAAACTTGTCCAAAACCTAGAAGTGAATCTGGAGTCCCTATCTGAAATAATATTCTTATGTATCCCATGAAAATGGATAACCTCACTTACAAACACACGTGCCACATCAATGACATCGTAAGTGTCTCTAACTAGAATAAAATGAGAACTCTTGGTTAACTTATCAACTATCAAAAAAATGGCATTGTGTCTATGAGATGTGAGTGGCAACCCCACAACAAAATCCATAGAGATGACTTCCCACTTGGACATAGGAACATCATGTGGTTGTAGGAGGCCTGCCGGGTGATGGTGGTCGGCTTTCACTTGTTGAAACTCTAGGAACTTGGTGATGAAATGGACTACGTTGCAATTCATGCCTACCCAGAAGAAACGTTTCCTCATGTCTGCATACATCTTCTTCACACCCAGATGCACACAATAAAGTTCTCTATGGGCTTCCTTAAGTATCATGCTCAGAATATCCCCATTTTCAGGGATGTACATCCTTCCCCGATATCTTAACAGTCCATCTGCTTCCAGACTATATCCTTCATTCTTTGGATCTAATTTCTTCCCACTCTGGAGGTTTGAAGTAACCTCTAAATATCAATTGTCTCCTTGGAGTTGCATCAACACATGTTCCCTCAGATTGACCTTTAAAGGTATCAAGGAGAAGACATGTGCTCTCCTACTCAAGGCATCTGCGACCACTTTTTCCTTTCCCTTGATGTATGAAATACAAAAATCGTACTCACTCATAAACTCACTCCATCACCTTTTCTTGGCATTTAGATCTCTTTCAGTAAAGAGATGTTTTAAAATTTGATGGTCCATTTTGAGCTCAAAGTTTTTCCCCACAAGATAGGGCCTCCAAAGTTTTAGAGCTAGCATTACAACTGCCAACTCTAAATCATGAGTCGCGTATAGCTCTTCATGTTTCTTCAACTTCCTTGACGCATAAGCTATCACTCCTCCATCCTACATTAGCATAGCCCCCAACCCTTGCTTCAAGGCATCCGTGCAGACTATGAAGTCCTTTTCCATATATGACACTCGTAGAATTGGCACACTAGCCAGTAACCTCTTAATCTCAATGAATGCACTATCACATTCTTCTGTCCATTCATACCTAACCCCCTTGCACTGCAAAGTGGTGATGGGTTTCACTTTTTTTGAGAATCCTTCCACAAATCTTCAATAATAACCTACGAGCCCCATGAAGCTTCTCACATCATGGGCATTCTTTGGCACTGGCCACTCCATAATGGCCTTTACCTTTTCCGGGTCTATAGAGATTCCTTCATCGGAAATGATATGACCTAAATAGTGGATCTCTTTCTGGAAGAAGGAACACTTTGAAAACTTACCATACAATTTATTCTCTCTAAGGTAGGATAACACCACTCGTAAGTGTTCCTCATGTTCTCTTTCATTCTTGGAATAGATGAGGATGTCATCTAGAAAGACTTGTACAAAATGGTCTAAGTACTTTCGAAATATGTCGTTCATGAGGCTCATGAATACTGCTGGCACATTGGTCAATCTGAAAGGTACTACGACAAGCTCGTAATGTCCAAACCGAGTTCGAAAGGAAGTTTTTGGGATATCTCCTTCCTTAATCCTTAACTGATGATACGCTGATCGCAAATCAATCTTTGAGAATACCGTTGCTCCTTTCATCTGATCAAAGAGGTCATCTATTCGTGGCATCGGGTACCTATTTTTCACTGTAGCACAGTTCAAGTCCTTGTAATCTATACATAGTCGTAAGGATCCATCCTTCTTCTTTACAAAAATTACTGGTGCACCCCAAGGTGAAACATTGGGTCTTATTAGCCCTAAGTCCATTAACTCTTTCAACTGATACTGGTGCTGTCATCCGATACGGAGTCTTGGAAATTGGTTATGTACCAGGTTTTAGCTCAATAGTAAAATCACAAAGTTTTGGTGCTGTCATCCGATACGGAGTCTTGGAAATTGGTTATGCACTAGGTTTTAGCTCAATAGTAAAATCAAGCTCCCTCTCAGGAGGTAACCCTGGTAAGTCATTCAGAAAAACATCCTTAAATTCTAACAATAACGGGTATTGATCCAATGAGGGTCCCTTCCTTTCATTCACTGCTTCCACTACATATAGTCGACATCCTTGTCTCAAGCATCACTTAACCTTCATAGTTGAGATAAAGCGTAATGACACATTTCTCCATACACCCTGGATCTCTAGTGGCCTTCCTTCATCGTCGACACAAAGCACCCTTTTTGCGAAACAATCTACCAAAGCTCGATGAGCTTCTAACCAATCCATTCCAATGATTAGATCGTATGCCCTGAGAGCAGTGATGTATACCTTCAACCTGGTAGTACACACTCCCAGTTCTACTATACAATTATCAATGCTAGGTCCTACCGCTTGTTTTTCCCCGAAGCCATCTTGACTTGTTTAAATTCATCATGCTCGTAGGCTTCCAACCCACTCTTTTCTAATGTTGAAGGTGAAATGAAACTATCTGTAGCACTAGAATCAAATAAAATCTTTACATTGATATGATTTAGCATACCTGATGACTCCACCACCGTGGATTAATGTTCGGCCTGGCAATTATTAACCGCTACGTAAATCTGGTGGCTGCTAACTTTCTCTTCCCATCGGGGCCTTTCCTTCTCTATGCACAAATCATGATTGTAACTCTGGGCAGTCACGGTGGCAATGGGGTCCTCCACATCTCCAACAGGTAGCACGAGATTGAACCTACGCATTATTCTGTGACTGTCTCTAAAATGAGTTCCTTCCCCTGGAACCCCTGCCCCTGCTAGTTGTTTCCTGAGATGGCCATGGACCTGCCTACATCATTGGTGATGAACAAGATGTTGCACTCACTACCATTGAAATCCATGCGGCTACTGTCCTTGGTGCGACTCTGTTACCATATGGAGGTGGCCTTGAGCCCCCTCCCCTGGGAAATGTGCTAGGGACCTTCCCTACGAATCCATGACAATGCGAAAAGGTTGGTCTCGTACCTCCAGTTAATTTAATGTGTTCCTCCGCATAACATGCATTTTCCACATCTTCCGCTACTGAAGATGGTTTCCACATCCGCACCACGGCCCTTATCTTAAGGTTCAACCCATAGACAAAGCGTTCTTCTTATCATTAGTCATTATCCATATATGAAACATACTTGACCAATTCCATAAACCTAATCTCATATTCCTCTACAGTCTTGTTTCCCTGTACTAAGGCATGAAATGCTCCTACCTGTTGTTCCTCATAGTAAGCTGGCAGATATTTCCTTCAGAACCTCTCCTCGAAAAGTTCCCAAGATACAGTGTCTGGGGTAAGATGCAGTTGTATTTCCAAGTTGCCCCACCAGTTCAAGGCACTGTCTCTCAACCAAAAATTCGTTATCTTTTCCTTTGAGGTGCACGCATAGTCCCTTAATGCAAAACACCTTATCATGCCTTCCAACCATCCTTCTGTGCGTTCACTGGTGTGACCCCCGACAAACTCCGGAAGTTTGATCTTCTGTAATTCTCTAGTGATGTCTTCAGGTGGAGGTCCTCCCCCTGAATCCCTCGACGCTTCTAGATTACCCGTTCCATATGGTGGGGGTTCCACTTCGATACCTGCTGGTTGTCGCCCCTTTAAAGTCTCATTTATGGCCTCCAAAGAGCGTAGTATGAGAGCTAGTTCCAGCGATGGTGGTGGCAGTGCTGACAATGTTGGTTGTTCTAGGACGATGCTTCTTTGCCTTGATTCCCTCAAGTCCTAACCATCCTGTATGATTTAACCTACATCAACCAAAGTTGTCAGGGTGAGTTCAAGGATGTTTCTCATTGCGCAACTTAACTAGAAAACAGGGTTAGGCATAAGTTTTTTCTTACTTGTCTGTAAACAGACGTTACTCTCTTTAGGGGAGTGGTTGGGTTAGGGTTAATCATCCAAGTTTGGTGTCACTGCCTAAGAAAACTATTGACCCTCTCGCCTCGTAGCTATGCTAGCTTTGCACCATACTCGCCAATTTCTCTAACTTACCTACCTAGTGCGCATAAAACCCCTCCTAATTATCCTGGTCTAAGTCCTTTAAAATTTTCACTTAAAACTAATTAACATGATTTCTAATCATAATTTATCGTTAACATTGATCACTCACTTAGTTAATTAATCATTCTAGTTTATTAGTTACTAACAAACTACTTTAATTTTGTTTTAAGCAAAATTTAAATATATAGTTAAAGCTTAACTAATATTTTATTATTTAACTTAGGGATTAAACTCAATTAAAGATTAAACCTAATCACCCCCCCCCACCCCCTTTTTTATAAATTAAACTTTGGTCTTTAAGGTTTAAAACTTTAAAATTAAAAAAAAAATTAAATTAAACTTTTCTTTAAAAATTTAAAACTTTAATAAAAATTTAAATTTTATTCTAAAATTTAGAACTAATTCAAATTTAAACTTTACTTTTTGGTTTGAATCTAAATTAATTAAAATAATAAGTAAATAAAAAAAAATTAAAAACTAATTTAAAAAAATTAATTTTAAATTTGAAGGAATAAATAAAAAAAAATATCATAACAAAAAAAAATATTATTATTTTAAATTAGTTTCATTATATGGGCATATGGGCATCGTGGTTTCATTATACATGATATGGGCATTGTGGGTCCTCGCATGAGGCCCACATGTCCCTTTTTTCTCTCCACTCCCAAACCCTACACACTCTGCATTCCCCAACCCTAAACGCATCTCTTTATTCGGCAAAAGCGGTCTGCCTCCAAAGCTTCATTTTCATTTTCTTATTTTTCTTTTTTTCATTAGAGGGAAGGCGTAATGGCTCTGTGGGTTTGGATGTGCACCGTCATAGGCTCCTCCCTGTGGGTAATGTGCAGTGCACCATCCCCCCCGTGAGCTCCTCCTTCATGGCTTGGCGCGGGATCTTGGCCACTGGCTTTGACGGGTTCAGCACCAAGGTGCAATGCGGCTTGTTGTTTTTTTTTTATGTTTACCTCTCCTTCCCCCATGGGCTCCTCCTCCGTGTGGCCTTGCATGTGGTTTGAGTGTTGTCTTGGGCTCATGCATTGTACACAGACATATGCTCCTTGTGGTCTCCCTCCTCGGTGCTTGGTGTGGGTGATGTTGATACTTAATATGGCCTGTGGCTATATATTTTTTTTTGTTGAATTTGCGCTACAGTGTTCGTCGTTCTCATCCTGTGCTTTGGATATTTGGTGGTGTTTCCAGCCTCTCCATCACTATGAACATGCATCTAGAATGGGACACTGTCTAAGGTTTTGAGCTTCCTGGAGGCGGCCTGAGTGGCCTTTTGCCTGGTCGGAGGGTCTTCCTTGTTCCTTGTATATCCTATGCACGGGTCATGGTTCGTTTTCCTCTCTGCAACTAGTCAGTGAACTGTTTGTTTTTTGCATTGTTAGCGTGGCACTTTGTTGATTGGGGAAGTGTTTGTGGCTTTGGAAGTTGGTGGAGAAGACCTGGAAAAATTGAGCTTCAATATTTGCCTGCAATGTGGTCTTCTTGGTTCTCATTCTGTTCTTTGGACTTTTGGTGTTGTTTTTTGGCCTTTTTGCTATATATTTTTTTTGTTGTTGAAAAAGTGAGCATGTGTTTGGCACTGGTGCTTGGGAGTTTGGGTTTTTGGGTTCTAGACCGTTTGTTGTGGTTGTTCTGGATTGACGTGTTGAGTAACCTATGCCCATTATGGGTTCCTTTCCTCGGTACTTAGCGCTTGGTCGTTGGGCTTAGAGAATTGGCACATGGGCTTGTATGTTGTTTCTTTGGTAAATGATATGTGTTGAAACAGTTACAGTCCTATGTTCGGCACTGGCTCCAGGGCGCTGGTACTTGCGTTGTTTTTTTTTTAAATTTCTAAACTTTACATCCTTTGTGGGCTCGTCCCTTTGATGGTTTTGCACTGGTATTTTCCATTGGATTGTGATGTGTTGTGTGTTGGTGTAGGTGTGTTGGCTTTGTGTTGGTACTGGCATGTTGGCATCCCAACCTTTCCACCGTTTCTTGTGTGCTTGGCTATTATTCTTGGCCTGTGCACTTGGCTCTCTCCAATATTTGCCTGCCTCTTATATTGACTATAAGTTGAATTTTTCCCCCTTTTTCTACAATATGCAAGGCTCGAGGGTCAGACCTATGGGTCCATTTTAAGGTATCCTGTGGCCAAGGCTAAAGGCTATCTTGAGGATGTGCTTGCCCATAAGCAAGCAATACCTTTCCATCACTTTTGTGGGGGTAGGATGTACTGCCCAAGCAAGGTCTTCGCATTCAAATGGCCAGGGCCGCTGGCCTATCAAGTCTGTTCAAAAAAAAAAATTGTTACAATTGTTGAAGAATGCAGAAAGCAATGCAGAGGTTTAATCATACAACATATCCATACGATTTCCTTTTTTTCTTATTTGTCAGGGCCATATCTGACTTTATATGTTTAAATTGATAATCATTATAATCCATATTCTTTTGATAGGTGAAGGGACTGTTAGGTACATTAGAGTCGATACAAAGTGAGGGCACAAATGCTACTCCAATAAACGTAGATCCAATACATAGTGAGGCCAAAAATGATTCTCCATTATAAGGAACCCGTCAATCTACTTAATTTCATCATTCTAGAAAATCAAACTTATTCAATATTTCTCATGCATGCTTAGCTTTTTTACAACAGATTTCTACGAATCCTCTTGGACACACTTTTTGAGGTGCTCTCCAAGCATTTTCAATGCTTTTTAGCCCACTTTACCTTGCTGTTCGGTTCTTTTTTTTAACATATTAAGAGAGGTACCTAGGATATTTATCAAGTTCCTTGTATCTAAGAAGCATTTACATCATATTGTTGTTAAATTTGCATTATTTTTTGAGTTTTCTGTAAAAAAAAACAGTGAGTTTACCTTGCTGATTTTTTATTTTTTTTTTCCTTTTTATGCAGAAACAAGGAGAAACTATATCATTTTCTCGATTGGTATGCATTTAGTTGACATTTAGGGTTTATAAGACACTCTTGTCATTCTCTAGGGTTTTAGGTGTCTTTTGTTTTTTCATTATTTATGAATTATTCCTGGCCTTTAAGGGATCTAAATTAAGGGTTTCTAGGGTTGTAATTAAAGGGTTTCAGATTGCAGGTTTTCAGGGTTGTTTACAGGACACATGCCATATCTTTCAGTTGAGAGGATGGGTGGGTAGATAGGCATGTGGCCCCAGATTTTAAACTACATCTCTGATACCAAGTGTAGGAACCTTAAATTTAAGTAATCCTAATAAAATTCATACAATTAAACATAAATTTCTTTTAATGCATAAGTAATTCATTAATCATCATATAAGCATATAATATTCAGCAGAAAATTAAATTTATCCACATCATGAAATAAATTACATAGTCATCACATAACTCAGCAAATTCAAAAATAAAAATACCTCTGCCTGATGCTAAATTCTCGCTTATCTAGTTGTCCTTTTTGCTGCTTTGCCCAACTTGCTACTTGACCAAACCCTGCCCAAAACCAACTAACCACCCAGCCAGCTAGGAGTAGCCTATATGGCTCCCTAGCTCTAGGATAACGTAAGGAAGCTTGGCCCCCGAGCCCAAAACTCCCAGCAACCTGGTGCCCCCTGCAATGGTTCACCAAAAATCCAGAACCAAACTCCCCAAAACTAGAAAAATGTCTAGCAGCCCCCAAAATACAGTCCTCTCCTCCCAATTTTTCATAATCCTTCCCCATAGGACTCTTCCCAGTCATATATCCCCCCATTCACCGACTCCCTATCCTCCATTAATTACCTTATCCTCCCCTTTATTACCTTATCCGATTCCCTTATTAACTTATCTAATTCCTTTATTACCTTATCCTTCCACCCCATGCTTCATTCCCCCCTGCATATGTAAAGTCTTATTATAAATAATTTAAAGTTATTTATCCATTTAATTCGTTACCCAAATCTTTGAATGTGTTAAGTAATCATTTAATTAATTAATCGGCATTTATTAAACAATAAATAAATAAATAATATTATTAATACTTAATCATTACTTAACTAATACACATTAAGAAATTTAATTATTTAATTAACTATACTTAATAAACCCTATGCAACTATCTAACCAAGGTTGTTACATCAAGTCATGGCTGGATTGCACCAGCGACCACTACAACCAACTATCCTATGGCTAATATTCAACAGCTCCTTTCCCTTTACCAAGCCAAGATGCAGGTGAGGATGGATCAATGAATGGGTAAGTGAGTTCATGAAAGCATGTGAGGGAAAGAATGGTACAAATGTAGAAGTGAAGTAGTCGACGAGCCAACAACCAACCCCATGATCAAGTCAAGGATGGATTTAAGTATCTTTGTGGGGAATTAAGAACCTCCCAGCCCTCCCCAAGAAGCTCATGTAACTGATCCCCTCCCTTAGACAAAAGGGTAATTAAAATAGGAAATAAACATTTATCCCCTCAAGCCCCCTCTCTTGTGGAATCATATCCCCCTATAACTCTAGTCCTTGTCCGTATAGCAGCCAACAATGTAGTTATTAATAATAATGATAAAAAACATTACATGTCTTGGGCATACTGGCCCTTTAATAATTGTTTGGGCCCTCAAGACTCTCATCATTGTAACAATACATTATTTAAAATGGGGGTCCGAAACCCGGGGTGTTACATCCCCCCCCCTTATCTTGGCACTGTCCTCAGTGCACATAAAAAAAAGAGATCAAAATCTTAAATTTATTCAAAACATTGTGGGTACACTGCCCACATGGCGTCTTCATGCTCCCCAATAGCATCTTCAGAACTGTAGCAGGTCTACTGAACTTTTACCAACTCTATAACTCGATTCTAGAGCATTTTGACCTTTCTATCCAATATGCGCACTGGTTGAACCTGAAAGTCTCTCTCTATCTCTACCTGAATCAGATGCCAATCAATAACATGGTTAGGATCATGTACACATTTCTTTAGTAAAGATACATGAAATAAATTATGCACATTCATGGAAGCAGGCAATGCAAGCATGTATGCAACTGGCCCTATTCTATCCAATATTTCAAATGGACCTCAAAATATGGTTGTCATCTTTGTACAACTACCCAATTTCAAAGATATTTTCTTGGCCTTCACTTTCATAAGCACATGCTCCCCTACTTTAAATTCTCTAGCTGTCCTATTCTTTTCTGCATAAACTTTTTTTCTATCCCGAGCTACCTTCAAATTCTGCTTGATCTTAACCACCTAGTCTTTCATATCCTTGAGCAACTTTGGCCCAAGTACCACTCTATCTATTGGTTATCCTAGCTCACTAGAGTATCAAATTTCCTACCATACAAGGATTCAAATGGGCTCATTCTCAATGAAGCTTGACACCCATTATTATATGCAAAATCAACCAAGTGTAAGTAATCTTCCCACTTAGATGGATTATCCATCACATACATTCTCAGCATGTCTTCAATTATTCAGTTGACCCTCTCTATTTTCCCATGTTTTGGGGGATGATATGTTGTGCTAAAGTTTAGATTTGTTCCAAATCCTTTAAACAATCCCCTCCATAAATTGGAGGTAAACTCTATATCTCTGTCTAAGACAATTTTCTTAGGTATCCCATGCAACCTAGAAATTGAATAAGATCATAGTAAAAACAGGAAGAATGAATAAGGATCCTAACCACTTGTCAAGGTTGGAACATGTTGAAGAGCTGACCAGTTTAGAGGATGCACTATTATATGCACACTACTAACCATTATAAAGATCGATGACCCATTTGTAGAGATAGTCCAGTTCCTATCAATAGGAATGGCACCTAGTGAGTACACAATTCCACAGAAGAAACAACTAGTAGTGTGCGCTACATATTTCTCACTTATAGTTAGACATCTATACAAGATGGGACCGGATGAGATATTGTGAATATGTGTTATGGAGGAAGAATGATCGTTGATCCTCGCAGAAGCTCATGAGGGCATCGCAGGAGGAAATTATGCAGGTAAAGCAACTACGCAGAAGGTTCTTAGAGCTGGCCTTTGGTGCCCTACTTCACACAGAGATGCTAAAGACTATTCCAAAGCCTGTGATGTATGCCAGAGGGTTGGGAAACCATCCAAAAGAGATGAAATTCCATTGGCACCACAACTGACCCTACAATCATTTGAGAAAAGGGACATTGACTTTTTTAGACCTATAAATCCACCAGGAAAGTGTAAGGGAGAAAGGTACATAATTACAACAACACAATACTTGACTAGATAGGTCGAAGCAAGAGCAGTCAAGGACTGTAGTGCCACTATTTGATGACATCATAACAAAGTTTGGATGCCCAAATATCCTTTTGAGTGATCAAGGAACACATTTCATCAATAAGACAGTTGAAGCCTTGACTGAAGAATTTATAGTCCACCGTCAGAAGAGTACATTGTACCATCCTCAAGCAACGAGAACACTTTTGATAAATGAGAATTTGATCTCACGGCCTTGATTAAGATTGCCCAGTGATCACTACACCTTTTCCTTCTACCCTATTGTAGTGCCCATGTTACTTTGAGAACTCAAGATATCCATCCTGAGCGTGTATGTCCGAAGAGCTCATCGTTGAAGAAGCAACTGCGACAGAAGCTCTGATCGACTTAATGACTAAAAGAACCATGTCAGAGAGAGGATTGTATATAGGAGTACATGTATCATCAACATGAGGAGTGCAAGCCTCCCCATCGACTTCTCGAGCCAGCCCATCTCAGCCAACCGATGAAAAGAGAACTAAGCATAAAGATGATATCACAAATGCTAAATTGATTCTAAGCATTCTACATGCTTATCTACCACCTCTGAGCAGTGCCATCACTCGTGATAGTGTACCCTGTGAATTTGAGTATGCTTTTATCATTGTGTACCTTCTGAAATAAGTGCGTGCGGTTCATGCCGACTAGGATAAGCTCACCACGTTGAATTTCAGTGACTTCAACCTCAGCAAAAGGAAGGCTTACAATATGCTCACCCCTCATAAATATCTGACGTGAACCAAAGGAAAGAACTCCAAGATTATCGCTCAATCATGGACCTAGAACCTCACGTAGTCAACCCTACTTAATGTAATGAAGATTCCTCAATTCAGGAGGCATCAAGAAGTGAATGCATGCGTCAAGTTGTTGTTTTCCTATTATCATGGAGGATTCTTATGGTTTAACCACCACATCATAGTGGATCTGACTTTGATCTATCAGATCATAGGGATAAGCATGCAGGGCCTCGACTCACGATATTTTTACCTCGAAAATATCATAGATCATGCTCTCACCTAGAGGATAAAGGATACTTATGGTGATGTGGAGAAGGGCATGTGAGGCTACAAGGTAGCCTCTATACAAAGCAGTGCAGTGCACCTTTCCTGTCAGCTAATCATAGGCAATCTAGTTCGCAAGAACTGACTGACCCAAGTGATCATATTTGTAGTAGACCTCATAGGAAAGTGTGAAGAGGGCCTACATATGAATTGGGCCACAACTAGATCTAGACTACAGGTAAGCATAGGACCAAGGGTACGAGTTCCATTTTAGCTGGCTGCTCATATTAATCGCTTTCATCACATGGGAGATGCCGGAAGGTGCAACCTTCCCTGATGTCGAGCCCTTTGAACCACTAGCCACGAAGTTCAGTACACTGTGGTATTCTAGTGACATGAACAAGAAGTGGCAGTCCAATGTCGTCTTCCACACTTATTATAACCAACTGAAGATCTCAATCCAGGCTACGCCTTGCCTCACCCCGAACACACTTCACAGATTTAGGCCATTGATGAAATTCGACGTGGACTGCCACTTCATATACATCACACTGTGTGCTGATGATCATCGCCAACAATTGTAGTCCTACTACAAACTAACAGAGGAATACTTAGAAGATATTACTAAGGAGTGGCTGGCGGACCTCCTTATCCTAGTTGACCTTGTGAAGCTCTCTGATGTTGATAGTCCATAATCCATGCATGATACACCTGTACAGAGCAATACCAAAAAGAATGAAGAAGCCCAGGATGTCCATAGCACTTCATCATACACTCCTTCTATCTCACCTGAGTGTGGAGGTGATGGTGGAGAGATAGATTGCACCGAAGTCGAACAGAAGAAAGACGAGGTCACACCGCCAAGAGATGAAGATGATCCCTCAAATAAAAGGAAGGTTTCCTCTTCAAAACCTTCTTCAAGGAAGAAAATGAAATCAACAAGAACCAAGTTTGAGACCACCCTAACCTCATAAAACTTTGGCTTCATCGTCACTGCACTGAACGATGCTTCGTTGGATATAGCAGAGAAGTAGGAAGCTAAGCAGGAGGAGATGTTCCTTCGTATCAAGGTCAAATTTCAAGAAGTGCAATAGGCACTACAGTCCAGCCGAGAAGTTTCCACTGTGCCTCTACCAGCAGGAACATCAGAACTAGGAGATGAGCCATCTCAACTCCACCGAATTGTTGATACAGTCGAAGCTCACCTTCCACGGGCATAGGAGGAAACAACACAAGCCACCAAGGCTCTGGCGCAAGCACAAGGAGATCTTGTAGAATAGTGGAGTAATGCAGAATAAGAGAAGCTTTCTATGTAAGAGAAGTTTGATGAAGAGAAAGTAGAGCTACAACAAAGCAAGGGACAGTTGCTCGTCGAGCAACCTGAAGTTAAGGAAAGGGTCAATAGAGAACTTCGCTCTGTGACAATCGTCGAAGTACATACCGAAGAACAAGTTCCACAGCAGGTGTCACAAATCGAAGAGGTAATCCAGAAACTCTAGCAGTGCATCGCAGATCTAGAACTCCATGTTGTATCTGAAACCCCTCAGGAGATAAGAGACTAGTGAGAAGCAATTGCTCGTAGCACAGTTGGCAGATTAAAATCTCTTGCCTTATAGTGCAAGCAACTAAGTAACCAGAGTGCCCAGACATATGAAAACCTTACAGAGAATCCAGAACTATAGGCACTGGAGTCGTAGCTCCAGGAAGCAAAAAATCATGCGGATATGCTACAGGCACAGATGAAGGCCCTGTCAGTAGTAGATAGAATGAAGAGGTCTCATGAACAATGCATAGTGCAACAACAGATCCATATGATTCAAAGTAAAGTGATGGAAGTCACTCAATGACTTCAACCTATACAAGACAAGGCATGTCTGCTATTTATAGATGTCGAGAGCCAAGGAGCAGAGATAGACCAGGTCGTCCTCACAGTAGAATAGTGCTTATAAGGGCCAGTGAATGACACAGTAATCCAGGAGTTCATCGAGCAAGAGGCCACAACAAAGAAGAAAGTTGAAGTAGCTTGGGCCAAGCTCGAGGCATTCGAGTAAAAATTGGTCAGACTAGAGTAACTCGGGACAAGTCAAATATGAGTGTTGGGGGCCTGTTATCCCTTGACCAAGTTTTGGGAGTTTCTTGGTCATGCTAACCTATTTTGGGACTTCGATAGCCTTTAAAATAAGGAGCACAAGACGAAGCGGAGATCACGGGATCTCATGACCCTTTTGGGCCTCTTTTTGGGTTTTTGGGAATATGTAACGGGAAAGGGATGTCGGCCCATGGGTTTACCCATGTTTAGGCCTATTTTGTAATGTATAAATAGATACCTAGGCGATGTAGGAAAGAGCCTATTAGCTAAGTTCCAAGTGCAAGTAATAGTTGTATATGCTTTGTGCATGTTGTGTGAGACTTGCAAGGCTGAGTGCAAGTGACTGTAAAAGATTGAGTAGAATATTTTGTACTATAACCTAACTCGGGGAAGGAGGATCTGGCGAGGTGCACGTAGATCTCCTGTCCTATGTGGGGTGGAGTTTGTGTGCCTCTATGCATGTAGATGATTGATTGAAGATAATAAAGAAGAAGAGTTGGTGGATGTAGCCCCAGGGTGGGGGTGAACCATGTAAATACTATGTGTTATGCTTTGTGCTTTGGCTTGATGTGTTTATATCTTCTTTTGCTAAGTTCTTTGAGATGATTAGAGGGATCTTCTTATTCTTAGTGCTAATAATGTGTATGAATGTCAAATCTGATATGTAGGAATATTCTTTGTGCTTGATCTACCAGATCCGATCCATTTTACTATTGATAAGTGCTTAAATATATCTTAGACCTAAGTGAATGCTACAATGCTTTGTGCTATCTACGAAGTAGAATAGTGATTGAATAGTAATGAATGATCGATTCTAAGTGCTCTATAAGTGATATAATCATAGATCTATGTCCCAGCTAAGGTTGCAGACACCTGAGTCTTGCAACCACCCCCACCTTTACCTCAGGTGAGACTTCATCTGCTTCGCAGGTGTTTCCGAAAGGGCTGGTAGTTAGGGATTTGTTGGTGCACTCTTGTAGCGTTGAACCCTGGGTCTTCCCCTGTGCCAACAACTCTCGAACCATCCTTGTAGATTCATATACCTAGCTCGGGGTTGACACTGTTGTTGAGATTTGGAGCAGTAGTGTCTACATTTGGGTGGAACATCCTTGGTCTACAGCCATTTGGTGTCACCTTTTTATAAACATAAGTTCTCTCTGTTGTGATATTATTATCTATGTATGAATGTATTCTGCTGTGCATTTTAATTATCGTTTAACTAAATATTATATTATGCATGCTTGCTGGATATTATTGTGCATGTCGTTAAATCTTTTATCTTATTCATCCTTATTAAGTAAAGAAGGTACCGATAAGAGTTACGAAGTCCAAGGGTGGGCTTGAAGGTGGCGTACCTCATCTTGTGGGTGGCTAGGTATGTTACAGGGTGTTGGAGAAATTTCTATTTTCGACACACTAGTTCAGTGGGAGTTAACTGACTAGTTCTATTTTAGACTTTCTATTTTTACCATCACTATTATGCATGCATGCATTCCTAAGGAAGGCTAACTGCTTGATTTCTTTTCTTAATTATGGAATGTTTTTCCCTATATATGAGTGTATTTCACTCATTCATTGCATCATATTGATCATGATCTATGTATCAATCATCATCTCGTTGGAGTAGTGTGAATATATTTTCTCATTCTTCCATATTGAATCTCTCTTCTTTTCTTGATAAGCTTTGTTTGTAATTTCTTTAGCTAGATCTCATGTGCAGGTTTCCATGAAACACTGACACTTGTGACTCCCTTTAGCTCATAAGAATTATAACATAACTATTTAGTTAAGAAAAACACACCTCCTTGTGGCTCCCATCATTATACTCACATTTGACAGTTTAGCTCATGATATTTGAAATTATTTTAAAAATAAATATTACTCATATATCCAAAAATAACCATGTTGTCCAAAAATTCCTGAATTCAATTGTCATCAATAATAGATAAAATAAGAACTCAAAATCCATATTTCCCACTATGAGATGCAATATTTCCTTGATTATTGTTGTCACCCTTCTATTTTCATGAATTTTCCTTTGGTTGCGTTGAGCCTTTAGGCCTAGTCTCATTGATCACGTGGGAACAATTGTCCCTCAAATGCATCTAGGAAGAAAAGGATTTGTCTGAGCCATTGGAGGGTGAGGAAGGGGAAGTTGTGGCTTTTTCTTTGTTAAGGGCATGGTGGGCCTCAGTTTTCAACCTTTTGCTAGCATAAAAGGACTGCACCGGTGAGTGGGGGGAAGCTTGGACAATGGTTTTAATGGGCAGAGGAGAAGCTAGGGATAAATTAGGCCAGCCACAATGTTGGGAGACTGTCGGGTGGAAAATCTCTTGCCATACATGATTTTCAGGAACCTCGGGTTGCAATGAGACGTGAGGAGGCACAGGGATACCAGGGGCTTGCGAGACTTAGAAAGGAGGCATTTCATGCCTGGATTGGACCACTCCTTGCCCAATCCAATTGAAAAATACGACCTAAAAAAATTGACCAAGATCTTGTGAGTCATCATCAAAATGTATGGATAACCTTGGCCTTCTTGGGCCTCTGTTCCAATTACCTCTCCCTCTATTTCCTCTTCCATGGCTACCTCGACTGAAAAAACTCATTCCTGCATACATGATTGATTAGGAAATAGTCTTTTTAAATAACCATACATGACAACTCTTAAAAATATGAAATATATTTGGCTCAACAATGTATCAGACTCATGTAATCCAATCCATACAAATTGTTTTACTATTTATCAATGAGTAGGGGGTGAATAAAAGGGTCATGGGATATGTGAGGGGCTTGTATTAAGTGAAACGTGATATGATGTGGGGGGTGGGGGGGGTGATACGATTACTACTCAAAGACAACAACAATCAACTACAAACCAAAGAAAACATCATTTTAGTTCAACCAAGATGCTGCTACTACCAACTGCTTCAACACGGAATTTTTCTTGATTGTAATCAATTTTAGAACAGGGAGTGAAAAATGAATGTGGGAAAGTGATGGGGTTGTAATTAGTGAAAAGTAAAATAATGGTGGGGCAATGAGAGTGGGTAATTTTCATTAAATTAATAAATTAATCCATATAATAATTCTGTCAAAAGGATATACACCAACCAAATGATCATTGTGACCCAATAAGAATTACTGTGTATTAACTAGTTCGCTATTCATAGTCAAATATCTAACACAGCGGCATCAACAAGACAGTATGCATTCCACAACAATCCGTAAGGTAGTTATGGTCCTCTTATTCATCCAATTTACATCTTATAACAATTTTCAAATGTATAATAGTAACCATTTCCACTCTGTTAATCATCAAAATCAACCACTGCCCACACATTACTTCAATCATCAAATACACTCAAAAATCGTGATTCAAAATTGCAATGAAGTTACATGGTTACTGCAATCAGGATTGTCATTTAAAATGCATGATATTTGTTAGACATACATAGTGGACAGCCAACCCAAAAAAATCCAGACTTTAAATGTAAAACCCTAACTCGTCATTTAAACAGATATAAAACAACCACCATTCCAACTCATGCCATGTTGTAGAAAACACAAAAAAAATCAATCAACGCAAGTGTAATTCTATGACTGTACAAACTCAATTCAATGTGACTCTTAATAATCAAATTGTTGGGCTATCCATCCAACACAACAAGGCAACAACAACATGCTTGACTTCAAAAACAAATAATTGAATTGCAACAAAGTCGTGCTTAAAACTTTGTGACTATCTCTGAGTGTGCAACCCAAAAAATATATATATCATACGTGGTGGGCAGCCATAACTCAAACACCACGATGCAACATTCCCATTTGACAATTTTAGCACATAGTCACAGTATCATTTACTCAACCAAACGTGTCGAGCTATCAATTTAATAAATTATTGCTCAAATTAATCCAACTACAATAAAAAACATGATGTGTAAAACTCGGGCTCTTCCTCGATGGTGCAATCAAATAACCATAACGCAAGCAGTGGATGGAATTGTCGTAGTCATACCAGTTTCCATAACCATTTGGCCCAAAAACAAATCATATTTACAATGACCATTTATTCGTGGTGTAGGAACACCACACATACAAATCCATTATGTGCGTACATCATTAAACAATTGTAACCAATGTCGTTTTTAACATCCCAATAATCTTCAATGCAAAAGTAAGTGACTGTGTATCAACCCCAATATTCAATAAATCAGTTGAATGTTGAGCCTATACTTGGACTATCGTAACAATCATCAAACGACCTAACATGTTGTGGCAACCACACATACCCACTGTGCATCGACATAAAGCGAGGCTGTGACTTTCTCAATTAAAACAATACTAGGTTATCAAACAAAAGGAGAGCGACTGCGCATTTTGAACTGTCCAATTAACAATGCAGGTTTTATCCATTGTAATAACACATGTAGTGACCAAAACCAACATGATTGTCACATGACCAACTAGGCGATATTTTACTCAATTATGTTGACAATACACAACCATCCAACAATAACCAATAGTAAACCCGAGAGGCCACGCCGGTCTTCTCTATCAATCCTTGGACCTATAGAGTTAAGAGATTGCTTTGTGGCCAACACAGGGAGACTAGGCCAATTGTTCTCTATGGTTGAAACCTCCTATACCAACTACGTATACACAGAGAACACCACAACTTATTATGTGGACAAGGTGACAAAAACCTGTGACAGGAGAGGCTATAACAGAGGAGTGAGGCTCCAATTTGGCCTGGTAACGATACTTAACACACGTAGGGTATAACCCTTGTGTCTCTTTAGTCAAACAACCACAACATTGAGGTGAAGATAGGGATGAGGAAGAAAAAAATAAATCACTGCGCAACCTTGGTGAAAACAAATCAATGCCCAAGTGGACAATGTGGGGTGACACAAGTGCTTCCAACCATTAAACCCCATAAAATCAAAATTATAGATACAATGATACGAATGTGTGAAAACAACCCGCCACTTAAAACCAAACAAAAAACCTCCAACTAAACTAGCAAGGATAACAAAGAGCCCTTATGGCTGCTAGCACCCAGGATGACCAATAATACTATGACTTCAACATTATTGCAGAGAAAACCATCAATGCTTCATTTCAAAATCACAATTTTACACAGTCGCAATACTTAAAGAAAGCACAAACCAATACACCTGAGCCAATATCCATTTCATAACCAAAGCAGACTCATGAATGGCCAAAAAAAAAAGCATACCTGTAATCAAACACCTTAAAACGCGAGTTGGATGAGCAGTTCCTCTTTGCTAAGAAATCAAAGCATAACCACAACAACAAGGTTGAACAATATCTTGACTAGGGTGGCATCCAAGGTAAGGAGTAAGGGTGACGTGCAGTAACTGCACATCACCTCCACCCACAGTTCATTGACTCCTTAGCACATGCCAACAAGATTTTCATTAACACCATTAATTTAAACCATGCGTTGGAATCTACATCTATTAATTGTCAAATACGCCACCCACATCCTACCTTCTATTGCCAACTTGACCATATTACATATCAACTATATAATCCAATAAAATGTGTATCGAATCATCGCTAATAGTGCAATCCACATCAAATTATGCCATAACATAATCACCATGCATATCAACTATATAACTCAAAAACAAAATCACATAGCTATTAACTTAATAGCTAGGATAACAACTCATTAAAAATCGATCCATGTAGTATAGTATATAGCATGGTTTAGTTTCTTCCTTTTTATTTTATTTTTCCTTTCGCTTTTTTCCAATTGCTTGAGTATGCCATTGCTAACATGTCTATTGTGTAGGTCTCTTAGTAATAGATCCAATAACATATAGCAGTGATAACAAGGACAACATAGGATGTTGTGAAATAAAAATTGAACCTAGAGTAGTAGAAAAACCACAGAACATGCCTTATCCATCGCCAATAAAATAATATTATATCACCATGTAAGCAGTTTTGAATAGTAGCATGACATAAATAAGCACCATCCCTAATCTCCAATCTACAAGGGGGTCCCACCTACTAGTATTATTTAATAATAATAGGCTTTAGCAACACTTTGCAGACAAAACTCTGTTGTGATTTTAATCATCAACAGTGATGTCAATAGATGATGTGACCAAATTACACAGTGGAGTCTGACTATATGATATATCCACCGCATGTCATCATGTGGATAATCCATGTGTCATGTTGACTCATCGTATATGGTATAGGGTTGGAGAGATGGGTACCACATGTCAAGGTGGCATCATTGCCATGTATCTTCCAAGTGGAAGATGGTAGTAGCGACACTTGTGTAGAATACCACATACACAAGAGGGACCCACTTTGGGAGTTCAATACTTCAGAAATACGAGTGTTTGGAGTGCTAAGATGAAAGATCCAAAAGGGTAGAAGGCAAGAGCCACATGGAAAGACTCTGCAATTTAGGACTACGAAGGATTTGTAAATAGAGAAAAGTGGTTGAAGCACTGAACCATTGAAGTGCCAAAGCATCGAAGTTTCCCCTGTTGTAGTGTCAAGCTCCGATAGGACATGCCCGCGTGCATCATGGTGATGTGGCTTGTCGGGATAGATCCATGTGGCATTGTGGGATTGAACATGATTTAGGTATGGGACCCCACCCCTCTAGTCAAGCCCAGGTGATGTGTTAAGTGAAGTGCTAGCACTAGAAGTCACACTTAGACTATTATAAGTGCAATCTCAGTACCCATCAGGATATTAGAGATAAGTGTTTATGATAAGGTGGAAAATGGATGAAAAACTTAGAAAAAGAATGTCTATCACAGCTTACTCCGTACAATATGCACCAACAAATAAGGCTTTGAGTAACTTGGATAAGGATTTAAGAAATAAGGTGAGTAGGTGGACAACATAATAAGAAAAATGTAATATTCCTATCAAATACATCAGGTAGTATTGACAGACACATGAAGAAAACCCTATGAAATAAGAAATTGTCATAATCAAAGAGAAAATGTTGATATAATTATAAAGAGTAACACAACATATCTTCCATTGCAACAATGATACAATTCATCCAAATGAATCATTAAATAGACTGTAATCAGAATTAGATACCAACAAGATGATAAGGAGCATGACTGATTTCTATTATCCAAAGTGTCTTAGGCCTGGAACATACAATAGGAGGTACTCTCTGTTACATAGACAACATAAAAAATATGAGTTCTCTCTCAAACCATTCGAACCTCTCTTCAATCTTACAATGCTTATCTTATAGCCTAGATTTTCATTGAAAAATTTACAATTTGAATAACAACTCCAACATAGGATTCATGTGCCTAAATATGGTGTGGATACGGGTGTATAACATAAAGAAAACAAAATGCTGAATTTCAGGCTAATGTTGGAAACGTTTGCAACATGTTCATAAAGACTGATGATGTGTCTATTTGAGCACATCTTATTTAGGCAGGTGGCCTCCCAGCTCAAAAATTATCCTTAGAAAATTGGAATGCATCAATCTTGACACTTGGCAGTTGATCCTCCTTCCAAAAACTCCAAAACATGAGTTCGCAACGCCTGTTTGAAACAACCAGTTCGCAGCACCAGACATTGCGAACTTTCCTGTAGTGGCTTGTTTGATTTTTCAAAGGCTTAAAACACCCAAAAATTGTCTAAAGTGTCCCAAAATGTTCTAACAACTTCATAATATGGTATATGGCTAGAAGAAAACATTCAAATAGCTAATCATGGTTTAAAAACATAGCCATCTTCAAAAGTTGTAAAATTGCATAAAATAGGAAACTTGACCAAAACTAATATTGGTTAAGGAGGTTCAACATCTTCATTTTTTAACTCTAGAGATTCTCCTGGTAGCAACCTTAACCAACACATCCAAATTTCTCTTGGAAAACTCTTCTTTAAAAGGTTGTAGTTATGCCTTTAACTTGATTTGAGCTTGATAAGATCTGTTTTGTCTATAGATATTTCTGAGCTACCTGCGGAGGGGAAGAAATATGTTGGCTATAAATCTAGCCTTATCAATGGCCTCATGGTACATGCCCATGATTCCCTTGATATTTTTCCTTGAATATAAGTCTTCTTTCTTCATTTTATCAACTTCATCCCTTAATTCTTTAAGTTGTCTCTTGAGCCTCTTGAAAGTGGGGTTACTCTCATGCTGAGAAGTAGTGACATCAATAATTTCAATGGGCTACTCAAGAGATTTGGATTTACCCTTCCTCTGGGATGAAGTCTCTGTTGCATCATTCTTCACGGGAAAATTTTTCTTGGTTGTTGCTCTAGTAAAATGCCTCCTAGTCTTAACCTTTTCTGCAACAATGGGTGAAGGAAATAGAAGATTTCTTCCTCTTGGGCCTGTGGATTTACTTGAAGGAACCTTCATAGGAGTGGGATCTATATCATTCATTTCATAGGAGTGGGATCTAAGTCCCTCCTGCTTCTATTTCATTTATGGCTCTGTCATCTATATCATTCATTTCACCCCTTCTCCTCTTGCTAACCTCTGAACACACACTGCTCTCCATAGGAGTAGGGATTTGTATCTTGGACTGTGGAGTGGGGAGAACATTTAGTTGAAACTGTGATGAAGTGAGTAATGTTTTCCAATCAATGTTTGTCTTTTTTAACTCTTCCATCACCAAAATTTTAATAAGGCTAGAGTGAAAAACACTTTTTTCCACTTGTTTATATTTGGCTTGAACTCTATCAAACATCTTACCAATGCTTTTGAAGAGGTAAAAAGGGAGGTTCGTTACTTCTTTCCCTGTGAAGTGTAATAGCAGCCTGATGTGATGTTGATAAACCATCTTAAATCTCCCCTCATAGGTAAAATAACTTTGGATAACCTTCAACATATTATCAAAACCTTGAAGCATGTGGCATCTAGGTATCCCTTTGGACAAGTTGTCTCCCTGACACTCTGGCTTAAGAAATTCCTTGGAGAAGGAAGCATTTAATGACATTTTCTTGAACCACTTTTCTCCAATGTTGGGTATCTCTATTGCAATAGAGATGGATAGTTTTGAGACTCCAAATTCTAACATCCTCACTTTGGTTTTGGTCCCATTTAATTTGAGTGCAAATTCTTTGGCTACCTATGGATGCCCCCTCTGCATCTTTTGACAGAAATTGATGCAACCTACCCTCTGAAAGGATTCCCTGATCAAAGGCTAGAAGTCAAGGAGATTCATATCATAGGGTTCTGTTATTACAATATCCCATCCCTTGTGAGCCTTATTGTGTTGTTTACTTTCCATACAACTGTTGAGGAATGTTTTTCTGTGAGTTTTAATGACAGGTAGACGTATGAAAACAAGGAATACAGGAAACTAGGGTTTTGATGACAAATTGTTTTCAATAGGTTGACCTTGTACAAAATTTTTATACAACTCACTTTATGCACATTTAGGAATGAGATAGGGCATTCTTCAAACATGAGATATAAATAAAATCAACTCCTATGAATTCTCTGCTTAAAACATGGTTTTTGATGACAATATAAGTATCATTTAAAAGCATGATAATGCATACAATATTTAAACCTAGTTTGAAAGATGATCAACCAAAAATTTCAAGATGAGAGGGGTGCAGAGTCATTCTTTACAAGTTGATATTGTAAAATATGAAAAATATGGGGTTTCAACAATGTTGGAACAGAGGGTTCGATCCTTGTTTGCAACACATAGTTCACAATACCTGGAACAGAGGGTTCGCAACGTTGGGGAAAATTAGTGGATCTAGTGAATTATGAGTGATGGGAAAGATGGATGAGGTATAAAGACGATATGGTCTAGTGAGAAAGGCTCAGAACATCATGAAAGTGAGTTTGAAATATGTCAACAAAATAATGGGACAATTCGCAGCGTCAATAGATACACCAGCCAAAACCCCTTTCTCAACCCTCAAATAACATGAAAACTCTCATGGAGTACCTGTTGGACCTGGGCTTGATTTTGATGTCTTTGAATTTGCATAGGGATGTTTGCAAGTTGTCCAACATATAATCGTCCTCTTTATCCAGTCCACAATGCCAGTTCGCAGCGTCTGTCTACCAGTTCGCATCGCCTTATTCAAACAAGAATTGCATACTTCGAGGATACTATTAGGATATCTGATGACATGATCCCTGAAAAAATTGGTTAAAAGATGGTGATGAAAAAAATGAAATATCCTCTTTCATGATTCTTTAATTTTCAATGATGACATATGAAAGCATGATGTAATTAGAGTACATTGTGAACTCTCCTAGTGAGTTGGAAACGCATACACATGACTCTAAATTGACACTTAAATGGATAAATGATGACAAAGGGAATATTGTGTACAACATGGAGGTGTGACATGTCAAGGTGATTACGAAAAACTCAAAGATGTGACTCATGAGGGTTTATTCACCTTGTCATGATAACAAAAGACACAACCCAAATACTCTATAACAAGGAAAGACTAACTTTAGCTTATTCAAATCAAACTTTAAGTGATGACTATAACAAGAAGACATGAAAACATATGACTTATGTAACTTTGTGACTCAAAAAACATAACTGAAATTATTTTTTGACCCTTACAATTATATGTGTTAACATGAAAGTAAATATTAACCGTTAGATCCAAAGGTGAACAAAACTCCACCATAGATTTTGGAGTAGAGAGAGGATCTAGGACTTCAGGTCTCTGAGAAGATTTAGTGTTGTACAAAAGAGAATGGAAAGGCCAAAGTCCGAAGGAATAGGTTCTAGCGTCGGTCTCATGGTAAGGTAAAATGGAAAACAAGAAGCACCAAGGTTCTGGAAGTGAATAATCCTGTGACGAATCGATAGAGACTTTCCCTATAAAACCTTCTTCCATGGCCATGTCATTTTTAAAGGATGAAAATTGGGGCCATGACAGTGCCATGTTGGATAGTATGAGGAAAGTGAAGCCATGTGGATTCCACATGGTGAAGGGGGGGGGGCATTGGCCAATGACACCCCAAAAACTTTGGAAGGCCATAAATCTCAAACCAAAACTCATTTTTGGACAAGTTTATACTCATTCTAAAGCTATTGGAGAGAATAAGGAAATGGCGCCCTTATCTGAGGGATTTAGGAAGCTACAAAATCAAGGAAAAATTTAAACCCCATCCCTTAAAAAAGTACTCAAGGGTCAGATGGGTGGCAATAATAGTGTGTGAAGGGTTTTAATGTCTGGGGAGAAAAATATAATTGACATCATATTACATAGATGTTTAGGCCGATTGTAACATATGTGTTACATTTAAGCATGTGACTTGATTCAAGTCATGAGAAATTTAAAATCACGAGAGAAATCATCAAGAAAGACAAAGGAAAAACTAGTAATCAAGCAGATCAAGAAACATCAAACTAAATAAATAAACAAAAGCAAAAGAAAAAAACCATAAACATGTTTTATTTATGTACAAGTGACCAGTAGCCTCAATGGTTAACTGATATAATGATTTAGGATTTGGCCATTTGTAGGGAGAGAATCGATTTCTCCTTGAAGGTTTTGTAATCGAAAAGTTCCTTAGCCAATCGTTTCTTTGATAAGGTAGGGACCAAGCCAAAGATGTTGAAATTTTGAATGTTTCCCTTTATATTCATGTGGCTTGTCCCATTTTAGGACTAGGTCCCCAACTTTTAATTCCTTCTCACCCATAGATTTATTATAAAACCAACATTTTACTATTTTTTGGTGAGCCTCAAACTTGGTTTTGGTCTTATCACAAATTTCTTGTAGGTTCAGCAAGGTATTGATACGACTTTGAATGGCAGGGCATTCTTTGCCTCGAGATTGCTATGTAAGTTGGAGGGAAGGTAGGTAAATTTTCAAGGGTAACATGACTTGTTTTCCATATATGAGAAAGTAAGGTGAGGTTCTAATGAAAGCTTTGGGAGTGACACGATCGGCCCAGAGTGCATTTTGTAGTGTATTATGCCAATTTCTCTAGTGATCAACCACACTTCTTTTAATGATACAAATGATGTTTTTTCATGTGGATTCTGCCAGACCATTTCCTTGGGGGTAGTAATAAGATGAATACTTTAAAATAATCCCCTTTCTAGTGTATACTTAGATAAATTCAAATATGAAAAGTAATTAGCATTATCAAACACTAAAGATTTAGGAATGCCAAACCTCGTGATAATGTGTATCTCAAGAAAATTAATTACTACTTCCTCGTTCACTTTGAATAAAGGTATTGCTTCAATCCAATGTGTGAAATAATCAATTGTGATTAGAATATACCTGTGTTTTTTGGATGAATGAGTATTTATCTCACTAATGATATCTAGGCCCCACTGTTCGAAGGGTTCTTATACTACTATAGGTTGGAGAGGAAAATAAGCTCTATGTTCCCTTCCTGCTACTTTTTGACATGCTTCACAACTTTTCGAGTACGCATGAGCATATTTGAATATAGTGGACCAATAGTATCCTTCTCTCAACACCTTGTGAGCTATAGTGTCTCCTAAGAAATGACCACCATTCGGTCCATCATGCATATCTCTCAGGACTTTACTATTGTATTTCCTTTCAAGGCATCTAAGTAACACTATGTCGTAATTGTTTTTGAACAAGATGCCATGTAATAATTGATACTACAAATATTTCAGCCACAATTATCTTTTCTACTGAGAATTGAGATGGTCTGGAGTGGTTACATGTTGTAGATAATACTTAATATCATTGTAACATGATCCTTCAATTGTTGGAACATATGAAACCTGTTGAGTATACATTATTAGTTCATCTTTCCAACCATCCTCCTCATGTTCTTTAGCATCATCTTCTTGTGTCACTAATTTACACAATCCTTGACCTTTCACGATATTGGCTAGTTTGAATTCGAGATCATACTCTTGGAGAGATATCATCCAATTTCATCGTCTTTCACCCAATTCCTTTTGAAGAAACAAGGATCTCACTTCTGAGTGTGGGATGATGACTTTAGTGCAATTTTTTAGGATATATGGTTTGAACTTCTTGATTGCTTTATGAATAGAAAATGATTTCTTTTCCACCAAAGGATAATTCAATTCAACACCTTGTAATCGAAAGCTCATAAAACCAACAAGGTATTCATCTCCTTGTTCATCCTTTTGCGTGAGTATTGCTTCTAGTGAATGCTCGGATGGAAATGTATATAGCAGAAAATATTTTGAAAAATTAGGACTCCAAAGAGATGGTGCATTGACTATAGCAGTTTTAAAATTTTCAAATGCTTCCTTCTCCAACAATATCCATTTGAATTTCACATCATTTTTAATCATCTTTTGTAAAGGTTTTACAATTTCAGAAAAATCTAGAATGAATCTTCTAACGAAATTGATTCTGTCAAAAAAATATTGCATAGACCTCTTGTTGTGCGATGGATAAATTTGTAAAATGGCTTTGGTTCTCACTAGATCCACCGAAATTGCTTCTTTAGAAAAAACGTGTCCCAATAAAATTCCTTCTGAAATAGCAAATACATTTTTCTTGGGATTAAGCGAAATTCCATATTTTTTGCAACGTTCAAAAATCTGCTTTAGATGTTTTGGGTGGTCTTATCATTCTTTAAAATAAATGATGAAATCATCAAGGTAAACCACCACACTTTGATCGATTAATCCGTTGAAAGAAATTTCCATTTCTCTTTCAAAAGTAGCTATTGTTTTCATAAGAACAAAACGCATTCTTCTCTAAGAATAAGTTTCCCATTTAGTTTGAAAATTGGTCTTTAATCGGTCTGGTTCTGCCACGACAACCTGAATGTATCCAAAAAAATCATCTAATAGGGAGAATAGTTGAGATCTAGAGACAAGTTGCAGGATTTGTTCCATTGGGGAAACTAGATAGTCATATTTTTCGGAAGCATGATTCAGATTTCGGAAATCTATATAGATTCTTATTTCTCTTGAATTTTTCCTTACGGACACCATATTAGATACCCAAGTCAAATATCTTACTTCAAAAATTATTTGGGCATATATAACTTCTTGATTTCCTTTTGTATCAAAGGTTTGAGAGTAGGATGTATCTTTCTGAGCTTTTTCTAAAATGGCTTGATCCCTTCTTTGATGGGAATTACATGTTGTATTATTTGTGTATCATAAGTCTTCAAGTCATCATATGTCTAGGTGAAAACATCTTGATACTTCTTGAATAATTTGGTGAATGTGTGTTTTTCTTAATATGAATAGAAGGTGCCCATGGTAACATACTCAGGTTGTTCAAATTTTCCCATATTGACCAGGAAATGCATCATCATGGAGTTGTTGGTCTTCGGATTAGTTGTCCTTCTGAACTTGGATTGTAAATAAAAAAAAAATTCAAGAGTCAAAACATTCTTTGGAACACAATTTCTCTTGACCTTATTAGTTTCTTCTCGATAAACTTACAACTTTTGTTAATGTATCTCATCATCGATCACTGAGTCTTGGAATGTGTATGAACTAGTAATAAAGTTGACAATTTGAGAATAATTTTTGAACACTCTCCAACTTGTGACATCGTCAGGTACGGAGGGCTTAAACATAAGTTCAACCAAAAAACCATCATCAGGAGGCATAAACCTAAATGTTGCATTGGCTAAAATATCATCATCTACATTTTGATCATGAGGTATAGAATTAATATTAAATGCATAAAATGAATAAAGAAGATTCCATACCTCTTGCTGATAGGATTTCATATGCAGGGACAAGCAATAAATAGTATTTCTTACATTTCAAACAATGATCTCTGAATCACCAAACACTTTAAGGTATTTTACCTTGATGTTAATGGTCTTTTTCAGGCCTTTTACCAAGGCTTCATATTCAACAGTGTTGTTCGTGCATTTGAACTCTAAATGACATGATATGAGCAATTTTCCTTGGCTGGGGTTGATCAGTACACATCCTATGCCAGCTCCATCCTGCGTTTTAGAATTGTAAAAGAACATGGTCCACATGTCAAGAATGTTAGTTTTGTTATTCAAACTAAATAATAAGTTAGTAAGTATGGGACATGCGCTATTATGTATTTTTTGGTGGAGGCCTTATTGTAGTTCCGATGTTATTTCATAATTCTAAGATTCGTAACAACCATAATCAATCTTGAAAAAATAATTTACCAAGATGGAATGGGAAAAGCTAATGGGTTTGTTTTTACCCTCCAAGTTTTCCACTGTGTGCTTCATGTGTGTTGCGTTGTTAAATCATATTTGATTTTATTTTCCCTTATAAGGAAACACTAGATGGTACCAATAAGTAGAGAAATAACACTGAAGTTTGGCTGACCAATCTCTACTCAAGAGAAAACCACAAGTTTCTGGAATGTCTACCAAAACTATGTCTATAGTCTGATGAACCCTTGGATCAGATGACAATCTGATTAATACATCCTTGAGTTCTCCTTTCACTTTAACATCTTTTCTATTTAACTGGATAATCCTAGTTTTTTTAATTTTTGGAACAACATTTATCTTTTTGAAAAAAGAAAAAAAAGGAATGATGTTGGAAGAGGCACCATAATTTTCTAACTAGTTATGTACATTGAATTTAAAAATTTTGTAATTAAGCATAAAAGGTGGTACTTGATATTTTGAAAAAGCACCTATGATTGTTGCGTTTATAGCTAATGTTATCTGTACCTTGTGGATTTTTGGTGTGTCATTTCCAGAGGCTAAGCTTTCAGCAGTAGCGATAGTTTATGTTTGAGTCTCATGGGGTTTGAAAGCATCATGTAGAAGTTCACGTTGTTGTGGGAGAGAGAAAATATCAAACATAGAAATATTAGCTTCGATATTCTTAATGTCTTCAATCACATTATAATATGGGGCATGTAAATTTGAATCTTCCTTAGCTTGTACAGACTTTCCTTGAATTACCTTTTCATTGTTTCCAATAGTGCTAGACATGATTGGTTTATCTTTATTTTCTACAACAATTTTGTTGGTTTTATTGTTAGTTTTTTCTAGAAATGTGTTTCTTTGTTTTGGGAGAATAGGGGGAGGTGTTATTTTTCTAAGGGGAATGTTTTCTCATTTGGAGGACGAGGAATCATATAATGGACGTTTGTTGTGCAAGTTATAACCCTTTGGGGTAGCGGATTTAACGATCTGTGTATCTCCGGTAAATATTTATTCAATATGTTCATCATCTGATTCTACACACCAGTCCCAAAAGGGAATAGCTAATTTTGGAGGATTTTCGTTACTAATATCAAAAGGAATTTGTGCACGGATTTCATCATCTAAACTATTTTGATCCAACAACTAGTTTATTACTAGCGTCATAGAATTTATCCACTGGGGACATGTCCATTCGGGATGATTTTGTTGATGGTGTTGGTCACTATAATTGCTTATTAACTAAACAATCAAGTGTTACATAAATTGTCAACCCAAGGAAGTCTATTTATTTCAAAGGCAATCACACACTGTATATGCTCAATCTCAAAAGCAATCTAGAGTTGTAGTAGAAGTACACTAATCACACCTTGCTTTCTATTTTGAATTACAGAAAAGTAATCTATCTATTGCAGAGTTTGATATTCAAAGGAAAATAATTATCAGAAGAATCCTGGATTACATTAAGAAACAACAACCTAGGAAAAGAAATCCTTCAGCATACTGCAAGGGAGACTAACTATTATGTAACAGAGAATAGGACCCTATTCCCCAAGCAAGAATCTTTAGCACCTGTCTCTAATTATCACACTTTCATAAATTAATTAACAATCAAAATGATTAACAAGTACTGAAGGCTAACTATTCTGTAACAGAGAACCGGACCCTATTCCCCAAGCCAGAATCTTCAACACCTGTCTCTGATTATCACACTTTCATAAATTCATTACCAATCAAAATGATTAACAAGTACTGAAGGCTAACTATTCTGTAACAGAGAGCAAGACCCTATTCCCCAAGAAGGAATCTTCATCACCTGTCTTTGATTATCACACTTTCATAAATTCATCAAGCAGAATTACCAATCAGAATAATCAACAATTACTTAGGAATGAATTGTATGGAAACAATGTAACAATCAATAAAGCAAAGTTTCAGCAAAACAGAGTTCAATAAAGTAGAGTTTTAGCAAAACAGAGTTTAAACAAGGCGTGAACAAAAATAACACTAACATACTACAAAACTAATGGGTGAATCTTGTGAAGAAGGTGGGCCCTCTCCTTCTCACAAGATTCCCCGGAAATGAAAGGAACTAAGAAGAAATGCTCAGAATAATCTTTCATTCATCTGTCAAATGTATCATGTTACAATATCCCAAAGTGAACACGCTCTTCTCTGTAATTCCTTTCTAGCCAAAAATCCCCCCCCTGTCTAATGATGATTTCCCCTTATTTAAAGAGGAGAGTACAATTGATCATGAAATTACATGTGTACATACAAATCCTATTCTTAGTCAGATCTAATCTTCTATGTTGGAATAGGATATTCTGATCTCCTGTAGCAAAATGTTGTTACAGTAGTTGGAATGGTGTTGGGTTGAGGTGTAGTTGTTGTGGCCAGTGTAATAGCTTCTTTATTTATCTTCTTGTTACTGCTATTGTATATTGTTTCAACATCACAAATCACGGATTGTTTCAGCAACGAGATTTGCATTTTGTTTGACTATTTCAGCAATGTGGTCTCAAGCAGCAGCGATGGTTGGTGTTGGCTTAAGGTACTACCATTGCGGCCAGTGTAACAACTCCTTCTTGTTACTGCTGTGTGAATTGTTGTTCTAGCATCGCAAATCACGGACTGTTTCAGCAACGGGATTTTCATGCTGTTGATTGTTTCAACAATGGGTCTTCAAGCAGCGACGATATATAATCTGCAGTTCAAACTATTTCAGCAACTATGTTTTTGATCGATGGCTAAGTATGAGAGTAATGTAAAATTACATGTAAAACAAATTAAACATATAGCAAAGAGAAGAAATGTTATATACCTTCAGAAAGATAGGTTAAGGTGATAATGTAGGATTAAATGTGAGTGGGAAAAGGATGTAATGATAGCAAAAAGTACGAACAAAAAGGTACATTATAGGTCCTAACATCCCCCCCAACTAAAAAGGTTGCATGTCCTCATGCAACTTCAATCTGAATCAGAATCCAGATACCGACTTTAAGCATGCAAATTACTTAAGCAGTAGCTGTGGAAAGTGCTATATGTTGGAGCTCTAAATCCTTGAACGCGTTGTGGCCTTTGCCAAGATGTTGTTTCAACCTTCTTGGGAAACTTATGATGAACTTGATATTTCTCTGTTGGCATCCATAGAATAGGAAAATGGAACTGATAACCTATCCAGCTTTCAGCACATTACTGAACATATTTGATGTAGCTAGATACCCGGGAGATTGTTGTCTCAAGATTGGTAGGACTAAAGGGATTTTGCTCCTGCCTTTTCTCAGAAGATTGTTGCCAAAACATGTTATTTGCTTGTAGGGAAGCGATCTCTGTGGATTTAATAAACTGTTGACAATCCTGAAGTACTGTTGTCTGTAGTTGCCGAATATATTGAATCATCCCTAGTTTCTTCAAAAATTGATAATACTCTGCAACA
>JZKD02S1497174.1:489918-503239 GCA_000966675.3 Picea glauca | reverse complement strand
CCCCCCCCGTCTAATGATGATTTCCCCTTATTTAATGAGGAGAATACAATTGATCATGAAATTACATGTGTACATACAAATCCTATTCTTATTCAGATCTAATCTTCTATGCTGGAATAGGATATTCTGATCTCTGATAGCAAAATTTTGTTACATTAGTTGGAATGGTGTTGGGTTGAGGTGTAGTTGTTGCGGTCAGTGTAACAGCTTCTTTATTTATCTTCTTGTTACTTTTGTTGTATACTATTTCAACATCGCAAATCACGGACTGTTTCAGCAACAGGATTTGTGTTATGTTTGACTATTTCAGCAACGTGGCCTCAAGCAGTAGCGATGGTTGGTGTTGGATTAAGGTACGACTGTTGCGGCCAGTGTAACAACTCCTTCTTGTTATTGCTCTGTGAATTGTTGTTCCAGCATCGCAAATCACAGACTGTTTCAGCAATGGGATTTGTGTGTTGTTGACTATTTCAGCAATGGGTCTTCAAGCAACGACGATATATAATCAGTAGTTCAAACTATTTCAGCAACTATGTTACTAATTGATGGCTAAGTATGAGAGTAATGTAAAATTACATGTAAAAAAAATTAAACATATAGCAAAGAGAAGAAATGTTATATACCTTTGGAAAGATAGGTTAAGGTGATAATGTAGGCTTAAATGTGAGTGGGAATAGGATGTAATGATAGAAAAAAGTATGAACAAAAAGGTACATTATAGGGTCCTAATAGATGGTAAGAGAAAAAACTATCATTACCGAAACTATCTAAGTTAAAATCCATGTATGGTGGTTCAGGTGGTTGTGGTAGGTTCTTTGGTTTCTTAAAGAATGGGAAGAAAGTCCATGGCTTTGATGGTCCTTCGCCAACATTCTTTTTAAGTTATACCACTTCATTTGATAAATTCTTAACCATTTAACCACATTATCAATATCTTTGGATTCTTTGTCGGGGGGATTAGTTAATAGTAGTGGGGTCTTCCCAACTAACTTAGCTTCCTCATAATGTGGATGTTGTTCATATGCAGATAACTCTCTTTCCACGGTCTCAACTTCATCAAAGTTTAATTCCAATGTGTTTCTATTAGATCATTTCAAAAACATCCCTATGGATGGAGTTAAGGTAGTTGTATAATATTTAATAGATAAGGATTGAGTGAGATATACCTCATGGGGAAATTTAATCAAGACATTAAGAAATCTCTGGTTAAAATATTTTACTCTTTCCTTCTTGTCCATTCTGATGGATTCTAGTTCATTATGCAGGGATGCAGTTGTTTTCATTTCTCCAAATTTTCTCATAAAGAGTCTTTTGAAACTCTCCAAGACTGTGATAGATACGGCTGGTAGGATGAAATACCAAGTAGAGGCTTTTCCCAAAAAGGTGTAAGGAAATAGCCTATATACTATGTCATCATGTTTGACACCTAGAAGATGTATGGCTAAAAAGAAATTATTAACATGATCTTCTGGTGATCCGGGTTTGTCTGAGTCAAATTTCGGTAATATTTTATCAAACTTCCTTGGGATTTCATGAATTTCTCCAGCCAAATTGAGATCTCCTTGGGCTCTCCATCGTGGTATAACCTCTCTGTGAATCTTGTTTTCTCCCATTATTTTTTCTATGGTTATTTCTAGTTGTTCACTTCCGAATTATTCTTTAGGTTCGACAAGGACACGTGAATCTCAACTTAATGGTATTGGAACCTGTTGTAAAGAAGTTTCAATAAGATTGTCTACAAATTCAACATAGAAATCAATATCTGTGTTAGGATTTTTTACATGGGTTTCTTTTCTCCTAGGGAGTTCAAAAGATGTCGGTAATTTTCCAAGAAATTTCACGTAAGCAGTAATAATTCTACAGGTTTCATGGAGTTATTCCTGAGGTAAGTGAACCATGTCTCAGAATGTATTTCGGGACTACCAGAAGCACTTCTGAAATTAGCCTTTGAGTCTTTGTAAATAAATTCTTGTTCAGACTCGACTCAAGGAAACAAGGTAGGATGTGAGTTGGGATTACTCATTGAAGACTGATTTTGTTTATTGTTTAGTTCATGTATGTAAGCCATAAAATATGGCCCTCCTTCTAGCGCCAATTGTATTGAGGGGTTCAACTTTTCTCGACAACAGTAAGGGGTACTCCCCGATATATAGTCCCAATTAGACTACACAATGTTTGGATTAGGAGTCCCATCCAAAATTTGGCCCGGCTGCCATTTATTGCTAAGTTTTGGTTTTCTTACCAGTTACGGTCTGGTGTACCAATGAAGTGGGTGGTTGTAATGAAGAGATGTAGATGAATACCATGTATGTAAATACAACTAATCTATCACTAATCTCTTATAACCTATCCTATCTAGGAGAAATGCTAATGTAATCGGTGAATTATAATGCAACCAAAACTTTGAACAACTTTAATATAGTTAGTTGTATAAAAAGAGAAATATTGGAAACAAATAGCATACGTAAGTGTGTAACAAGATTATTCTAGATCACGACAACATATACTGAAATAACTCACAAAACTCAAGACATTGGAATATTCAAAGGAATATCAATAACTATGGAATATCAAAGTTTGTATAAGAATTAGTCTACAACAAAACAAAGCATTCTTACATTCCATAGAAACATCAAATATATTCACTTGAAATAGTTCAAAGCTTCGATCTGTTTCTACACAGAATTCCTTCTATAATATGTTGGCCCTGAGGGCTTATCAATATTCATTAACACAATATAAGTTCTTGAAAAAATTCTTGGGTCTACACAATGCTTGAAAAGCCAAAAGAAGTCCTTTCTAAGGGAGTCTCTAGTCTATTTTATACAAACAATAGTAATTTTCATTTGTCTTTTCACCATCTTCTTGAAGAGGCAGTTAAAAACCTATTCACATTCCCTTCTCTCATGAAAAGTGGCAAAATAGGTTGAAACTTGAGGCATTTAGGAAAAGGGTGAAAGAAAAAGAAATTGTTTGTCCGTTTCCTTAAGAACTTTTGCTATGGAAATAAGTTGTCTATACCTCCAACTGGTTATACAATGATTCAATCCTTCTGTAAGATAGTTTCTCCAACATTTCTTCAATCATGGCAATACTATCATCCAAGGTACTCATATCCTTCTCCAGTCTTGTAATATACGCTCGTATCATGGTATGGATCTTCAATGGATGTATCATATGTTTATCAATGATATTGATAGAAACAAAGGTTGATGCTTCAACTATTTGTCTCCTTCGACTTGTACTTTCCTAGATCGCATTCACTAACTCTTCCATTGCCAAATTCTTCCCAAGTTCATCTAACCTTGGGAGATGACCATTCCTTATTAATTCTTGGGTAGATTTATGAGTTATTGAATAGATCCCCATTCCCTTGGACGTTACTTCTTTGTCCATCGCTTTCCCTACCTATTGGCAATGATACAATGCATATAGGTTTGTTTTCCTTGTTGATTTCCAAGTTTTGTACAATTCCATAGGTGCATCAGGATTTTCTACTATCCAAGTATCAATGTCTTCTATACATTCCCGGATAGTGTTGTATTGTGTCAGCTACATTTGTAAATGATCTCTTTGTTCAATAACCGTTGTAGCCACATTTTGGAAGAGATCCAGGTTGGCATACAGATCGATGATGGCACCTTGTATCTCCTTCCTCACTTTTTCCACGTTGGTTTTAAAATTGAGAAGACTCCTTTCATCCATATTAACTCACTAGAGGCTCTCTTCTAACTCTTTGATCCTCATTTCCTTTTACTCATTCTATTGGCACAACCTTTGTATATTTTCCATAGTTGCATCCATGAATGCAAATCCTTCCCTAGTTTTTTCCACTGGGTCTTCCCTGACATCTCTTGTGATAGAAACCTGGGTCACTACTAAAAAAGGAGCTCCTTTTGTTGCTGGAAACTTTTTAACTCTTTCTTGTACGATTTGGTTGGTTTTTCTATCATATGTGAATCTGCGTAGATGCAATATTTCGGCTAACCAAAAAGGTTCCCAAGGCCCAATACCTAAACCACTACTCGTTGTTCCTTCTCCTGCACCTGTGGTGGATGTTCCAAGGACATCCAATTCCATCAGGTGTGTGTCACCCTCTCTATCATCTGCATTATTTTTCTACCTTTCTTCTTCAATAAATTTATCTATTGCTTCCCTTTTTTCTAATTCTGATGCTACTCTTGTCGCTTCAACTAACTCTTTTTCCTTTTCGGAAACAACTTTAGCTTCAACCTCTGCTTTTTCTTTTGCTTCATTTTTTTCCATGGATTTAGCTTTGTCATCTTCTAACTTTTTTTTCTTTTTAGCATCATTTCTCCTCTTCAACACCTTCTCTTTGTCCCTTCTGTTTTTATCATTTGGTGCTTCTTCATGCTCTTCTGTAGAACTTGAATGAGTCGAGAAGGAGATGGGGGAATACTTCTCAGCTTCATCTCTCTCTAAATCTTTTCTGGTTTCCTCTCTTGCATATTCTTTGTCCATGATCCTACCTTTTGGTTGATCCCATCTGTTGAAAATAACCTCATCATAAGTCCTACAATTTTGATGTACTCCTTCTTCTTCCCATAACTTGATGGTGTACTCGTAAGGGAGTCTCATACTATGAAAATTCTCTTTGAATATGTTCTTAGGGTCGTGTCTCCTGAATCTTTCCTCTCCAAAATGGTAGGAGAGAAAGATGTCTACATCTACCTGGGCTTGTTTGGTTTTTTCAAAGAATTAGTTACCAATGTAAAGAGGCAATGGAGGCCAAATGGATTTCTTCGATCTAGATAACATTCCTCTGACCCCATGTATGATGGTTTGATATGCTAATTCCTGGAGCACAAGCTTGTTGGGGATGAACCTAGGAAGTAGATGAGGTGGTTTCATTGCACCGTATATCCTTATATATGTACCATTTTTCATTAAATACCAATCCCCAATCGTCCTTATAACTGTTATGGCCTTGTCAGTCATACATGGTGGAGAGGTGAAAAACATAAGCTCGTACAGTGGGGCGAGGAAGTGTTCACATATCCTTTGATAATATGTTTGATATTTGTGATCCCAAAGCACCTTGAAGTAGATATGGATAGAGGCATCAACGGAAACCCAAATCCATCCCATGTTTGGGTATTTGTGAGAAATGCACATTATGTATATAAGATATGAAGACATGTGGAAACTGGGGAAGCTCCCTGGTTGTGCTTGTGTAACTGTTGAGATAGAATCTTTGAGATTCTCAGACAATTTGTCTGCCCAATTGAATGAGGCTTCTACATTTGCACAAAAATATATCAGGGGCATGTATGAGAAGGGAAAGCGGGTTGCATTTGGTTCCCCGTACAACCTGCACAACATGGATACTATATATTGGTAGGGTCTTTGTAAATTTGTTGTGGGTTATCGACTTTTGGGTCGATATTTGAATTTCTTGTCTGCTTTATACCAAGTAGAGAATAAATCCTTCGATGTGAGCTCTAATTCTCTAAGTAGGTGACCATCTAGCTTTTTTTTCCTGCCTAAATATGGTAACAGTTAGCTAAGTCATCGGGCATGAATGAAGCTATAAGATCTTTCCTTGCATTAAAGACATACCTACTATCTATGTTTACATTTTTCAATATTGTAACATCCAAATTCCACTGAACACATATTGATATCACTGATTTATTCTTGGAGGACACTTGCATGCAAGTGATCCGACTAAACATGGTACTATATGAATAACGGATTTGGTTTATGAGTTAAATTTTATGCTATAATTGAATATTGAACTTTTGATATGTTATTTATATTGATATATAACATTGACAAGTATTATGATGACGTTTCCTAAGTGTCCAGGAAACGTAACACGATGAGGATGTTGATGGCATCGATGGAATACCTTGGAATCTGGATTGAGTCAGGGGGTGGACTTTTGATTTTGATTATGAGTACTTGATTTTATTACGCATGTATTACGATGATTATTTCAGTTATGGATTTCATGTATAAGAGTTATTAATATTATTTTGTCAGTGGATGCAGACATGGTGATGCTTGCTAATCCAACTCACATATGGAGTAAATGGGTCATACATAGATATCAAATAGGTTAGGAAGAGGTGTGGCAACGTCCTTGTCATATCCTAATAACACTCTCGACATGACCTGAACTAAAGGTTAACGACTACCTTGTTCTTTAGAAGTTCATGATGTCGTGAGGGAAGACTAAGACAGTCACTCATGAAGATTTCTGAGGAGCACACAATAAGGCGTATTCCTTATTCCTGAGTAAGCCCTTATTCTCACATAAGGTCGACAAGTGGAGTATTCACTACAAGCATCAGAAAAATTCCAAATTAAGTAAAAAATGAGCATCAAAGAGAATGGCGAGTGACACCCTTGGATCACGTCGGTGCGTCTTGAAGGGAATGTCATATAATAAATATAAAATGAAAATAAAGAAAATGAAACTTGAACGTCTAGAGAAATTAATAAAAATTTAGAAGACCTTAGAGGATGAAATGAATACTTAGAAATTGTTAGAAAAGAAAATATAAACTTTATATAAATTTATGAACAGGAACCTAATAAAATCTAAGTCTAAATGTTTATGCCTAAATAAATTTATAATAATGGGTTTAAGGGAAATTAGACTAAATAAAAAATAGTAGAGAGAGAATACAATTTTAAATATATGCACAATGTGTGCATGAAATTAATAAAAGAAAATTTTAAATTAAAAGAAATTATTTCATGAGGAAATGTGTTGTCAACATAGAGTTAGAGTCATAAGTAAAACTAAACTCTAAATCCTAACTAAGAGAAGATTCCTAATCAAACTCCAACAATAAATTAGTTAGGAGACACAATAAAGGATAAATTGGGGAATTAAGGGACAACTAGGAGAAAATCTAGGAACTAATTGTGGAGGTGAGGAAAATTTCAAAAAATATATTTAATTAAAAATAAATAAACATGTGCAACTTGAGGGAAGAGTGACATGTGTTTAGGGTGAATAATCTCTAATTTAATAATTAAAAATTATCTAATTATTCTTGAAATGACAAGTGTTAAGGTTAAAATTCTTAAGGGGAATTAAGGGACAACTAGAAGAAAATCTAGGAACTAATTGTGGACGTGAGGAAAATTTAAAAAATATATATTTAATTAAAAATAAATAAACATGTACAACTTGAGGGAAGAGTGACATGTGTTTAGGGTGAATAATCTCTAATTTAATTATTAAAAAATATCTAATTATTCTTGAAATGACAAGTGTTAAGGTTAAAATTCTTATGGGGAATTAAGGGACAACTAGGAGAAAATCTAGGAACTAATTGTGGAGGTGAGGAAAATTTCAAAAAAAATATTTAATTAAAAATAAATAAACATGTGCAACTTGAGGGAAGAGTGACATGTGTTTGGGGTGAATAATCTCTAATTTAATTATTAAAAATTATCTAATTATTCTTGAAATGAAGAGTGTTAAGGTTAAAATTCTTATGGGGAATTAAGGGACAACTAGGAGAAAATCTAGGAACTAATTGTGGAGGTGACAAAAATTTCAAAAAATATATTTAATTAAAAATAAATAAACATGTGCAGCTTGAGGGAAGAGTGACATGTGTTTGGGGTGAATAATCTCTAATTTAATTATTAAAAATTATCTAATTATTCTTGAAATGAAGAGTGTTAAGGTTAAAATTCTTATAAAAGAAGGGAGAAAAATGAGTAATGCACCCTATTGTTAGATGACTAAAATGTTGTCAAAATTTCTTGTGACTAGATTACTTGGGTTAGTAATCTAGTCACAAGAAATTTATGTACATTGATATGACGTAATTGATGTGTTCAATTCATATGGTAATCTAGTCACAAGATTAAAATGTACATTGATATGATATACTTGATGTGTTCAATTCATATGGTAATAATACAACGTGATGAATGAATACATATGTTTTAGATGCATTAATTTTCAAATGTTTTTTAATGAGTTTCCTAGTGTGATAAGGAAGACAGATATGTACATTGACGTGGGATCGTTTCAACATTGTATGAACTCCAGATTGAGTTAGGGTATTATAATATGTTGTGCAATTAATGAAATGCTTTAATTTATGATTATGGAATAATGTGATGCCTTGATTTTAATGTGTGCGAGTATAGGGAATATGCTTGTTGATTAGCCCACAAATGGGTAATTAGGTTGTATGGAAGTGTACATGGTATCACCAAGAGAGGAGGAACAACATTCATGTTTCCACCTATTAGCACTCATTTTCCATGATCCAGGTTGAAAATCTAATGACACGTTTACCTAGATATTGCACATTGTTTTGAGGGTAGGATACAGATTTAGTCACTCGTGAGGTATAGTTGAGGGGCGCACAATAAGATGACATATTTATTCCTCAATGACCATTAGTCTCTCAACATGGTAGTAACAAAGTTGAGTTAATGCGGTTTCAACAATTGCACCATTTACCTGACCAAAGAAAGTAGATGTTTGAAGGGCATGCATGAACATGGCACCCTTAGTACTTATTAAAAGGTAACCATTGAAGGGCATGGAGAAACATGGCACACTTGGTATTAGTTATAGTTGTGAAGTATACATGAAAATAATTTCAACAAAGTCGAATTTATTGCTCTTCGTACATTTCTAGAAGTTTCCTCATTGAAAAAAAATTCCAAGCTTCAGATAATGGGGGGTTCAAAATTAGTGATCAATTGGAGAAACAAAAAAATTCAAGTTCCAAATGTTTGGTTGGAGCCTCTCTTGCTGGACATATCCAATGCTTTACAATCTTTTGAGTGGCTTTCATTCAACCACATTCTCAGGAAATTGAATACTAAAGTCGATCAATTGTCTAAAGAAACATTGTCTTTGCTAGTTGGAGCCTTTGTTATCTATGATTTTTTTGATAATATGGAGTCAGAGTCCATGGAATTCGAACTATAGGATTGTGCGGCTTGTTTTCCCTGTTGATATTTTCTACCCCTTTTCTGGTAGAATTTTTGAAAAGAAATGTAAATATTTGATGTACAAGACTCGTTTCACAGTATGTATTTGAGAGTTTTAGGCTATATAGTTAAGTAAGGAAGCCTCAAATTCTAAAGGAGATATCTCTACTCACATATATTCTCTTAGCACTCTAGGATCCATCTTTTTTATTGGACCGGTAACATGTATATTCATTATGAATATAATGATTTTTTTTTCAGCAAAAAAGAAAAATACATGAAAAGATGGTTGATTAAGCATGCACATTTTATTTAGTTTGAGAAAAGTTAAAAAGCATGGCTGATTGAATTATTGAGCATATGGGTTATTACATTTCATAAATATGATATATAAAATAGTTTAATTAAAAGTGATTAGAAAAAATAAATGCATTCTAGAATGTGCATTAAATGGAAAAGAAAATCATTTTAATTAACTAAAAACTAGTTAATCACTATTAATCACTATTTTATATAGAGATTTACTTGTGTAGTTGTGCATATGAGCGACTTATAGGTGGGTGAATAATAGGTAATTAGTAAAAAATAAAATTACATGTTTGCATGAGATGGACAAGTGGCTTGAACCGAAGCCTATAAAATGAAAGCTTGAGAAAAGGACTCATATTTTTTGCACCTTAATGTTGGTTGGTTTTTCATAATACTAAACTTTCTATCAGTGATCGTTGATGAGTTTGGTCTATTGGACAGTGTTCTTGAGGTGGATATTTCCTCTCAATATTACCAGCTTCACTTTCTTCTCATTTTTGCTAATTTATACATTTCATACAACCTCATTGTAGCTTGGTGTCCCTTGGGAAAGAGAGTACCCATTGGAGTTGGTAGGGTGGTCAACTAGTGGACTATCCAATTATCAATAAGGTTGATGCAAGACAAAATTCATGCTCACAATTCGAGCAATGAAAAATCAAGAAAAAAATTACGGTAATCCTTGCAAAGTTTACTTGTCCAACAAATAAGGGGGTCTCATACACCAATTTGGTCGTGCCTTAAAAATAGATGATTATTATTATTATTACCGTTGTTGTTGTTGTTGTTTGTACAATAATTTTATAAAATGTATACGAATAGTGAAGTTAATTATTTGATTTTGGAAAATATCTAACTAAATAAATTTTCCATTATTATTTTTTTCCAAATAAAATAATAATAGTATAACACATAAAAATAATATAAGTGCTATCGACATGATTTAATATATATCACTAGCTGTCATTTTATAGGAAATAAATTAGAATTGCACTTTGAACCGTGGGGTAAATGATAAGCAGTGTTTTCATATAATTGCATTGTTTGTTCAACGCTTTACTCGATTGGAGAATGAGTGGGAATCAGAGGATGTTTCATATCAATGAAGTTGCGAGAAGGTAATATGCATGAAATCGATCTTCCATTTTGATAATTAAAAGTGAAATTCGCAATGAATAATGTCATGTTTAGAAAGTACAGTAAAGCTTTTTCATTTAGGCTTTTTCATAATAATGGTTGGAATGTGCTAAGAGTTAAGAGGAGTAGTAGGGAAGGTTGATATCACAATCAATACAATTAATATACTCATAAATGAGTAAAACTCTCCCACTAGATCTTTCATATTTGAACTCTGTACAATTAAATTCAAAGCATCTAATTTTATTACAAATTTTTGACTCAATTTCTTTTTGGAGAACAAAGTTAAACTTAGATTTAAAGGTTTTTATTTGATTCTGTTTTCTCAAATTACAAAGTTAATTTTTTTATTAATTTCTTCAAAGACTGAAATTAAATTAAGAATTGCATTAAGATATGAAATAGGTTTTTTTTTCTTGAAGAGGAAAATTTTCTAACAAGCATCATCCGGATACAACTAGTTTGTTGAAGCTAGTGCAAGTATCTAGATCATTTGGTGTTTAGGATGTTCAATCATGGGATATACAACTTGCCTCTAAGACACAACACATTCTAGTGACAACAAAACTTGAGCAATATCTTAATAACTCTATATATTCTCAAATAAGGAGGTAGACTTTAGTTTCGTTAGATTAGTAAAGAGTGATGTATTTTATTTAAGAGATCGTGTGATAACATTCCTACCAAGTGAATACTTTGCTAGTGAAAATTAGTTTTAGGTTACACTCTAAGACCATATAGTGATTCTAGTCCTACATTATAATTAATATACCTAGTTTATACATAACACCTTGCTATTTTCTAAGAACTCTTTCTAAACCTAGTCAACCCAACTAACTTTAGCACAATGCCCAATAACAGTTTAACCTCATATCTTTTAGGAAACCTGGAAAGTCTAATACCATTTATTGATATTTATATAGTGAATTGTATACATTTTTTCCTTATAAAAATAAGGAATTTTTGTTTTTTTAAATTTAAAGTTACTTTGTGTTATACCTTGGTAGAAGAAGTAGTAAAATATTTGCAAAGAAGGAATGCCTTATATCTATTGTCACATAAATAATGAAATTTTATATGTCAATTTGGTATTTGAATAGACTATGGTTTTAAATTTTTTTTTAATTAATTATTTATATTTTTTTCCACTTAAAACATATCACTTAAAAAATTTCTTTTATTATATATATATATTATCAAAAAAATCTATATATCAAAGGATTTATTTATTTATATTTAAATTATAAGTTAAAATGTATTCAACCACTTATAAATAAATGACAAACATATCATAATAAAAAATACGACAATTTTTCCTCTTAAGCCTAAACTAAATCCAATACAAAAATATGATAATATAAAAGTAAAGAAAAAATGCAAACAAATATAAATATGTCACAATAATTACATTATATTATTCCAATAAGCTTTGGTTAATTTTGGTTGTTTGATGTGGTGGTTCTTATCTTTAGTTCTTTCATGTTAAAGTCAACTATAATTGACCACTTATTACTTATATGTATTGTTATTACTTGATATGTATTGGTATATTAGTCAGTTGGTTTTGTATGTTTTTACATAGTTTTTAGTTTTTCAATATTATTTATTAATTTCTTTAGTTTCAAATTAAAATGTTTTTTTCTAAATTTTGAAAAAATATATTTTTATTTTTTTATTTGTCATAATATGAGACTAAATAACTTTAGTGAAGAGAAATATTATTTCCTTATTTATCAATTTTAAAATTGATTTAAAAAATTAATAAAACTTAATTACATGAATATCTTATTTTTACTTTTCCCAGATGAGGTGGTATCTAGCTAAAGAGAGAAAGGTGGTGCGTTGGAAGCTAGGGGAGTTATTACCCCTAACCATCACCCTCATCTCCACGCCATTTAAATGACGAGCCTTAACACTACACTTATGGTAGTGAATTTCTCTTCCTCTGGGAACTTAATGGCTAAGCATGCGAACTAGCTCTGGAGTTTTGAAGCAGGTACTTATCATCGGGATAATGTCACTTCAGCTTTCATGGCATCCCCCATTAGCATTCAACTGACCACTGTGAAGGTAAGAGCTCCTCGACATCCTGTCATTTACCAAGTTCAGTTGCCTCTCTGGTTCTCTCTATCTCTTGTGAATTCCTGCGGTGGACCTTCTCTCGTTGCCTCCTTACCTCTGTTGGTCACCATTCTCAACCTCATTTTCACCAGCGTGACTCCTCTATCCTGGTCTTTGCCTCTCCTTCCCCATATTTGTTTTTATCCTTCAATCATGCCCAAAGAGCGTGGCAAACCCAAAAGGGGGCCATTGTATTACAGTTTCTTCATGAGGCACAACCACCTTGACCCTTCACATCCCTTTCCTCCAACCAACTCCCTTGGAAGAGGCTAGAATTGGACCGAGACGCCCCCCCTCCTCCCCTCATGCCTAGAACTTGCCTCCACCCCCTTATGAAAATATGCATGACACGGGTGTTGGAAGATTAGTTGTTATCATTGATATAAACCCTAGCCATTGGCTTTTGGACCCCACAGTTGATCGAAGTAGATATACATGAAGGAAATTACACATGCAAATACAACACCCATGGATGGATAGTATAAGTCATGTTGATTCCAGTGGTATGTGGTGATCTAGGTGGATATTGGTGGCCACCCACCTATTCCACATGGACCCCCACCATTGCTTCTTTCAGTTTTTCAGTTTTCGCACAGTTTACTATTTTTAGCAGTTTTTTCGGGTCCTGAACTTCCGTGGCCATTTTGAGGCCCTAAACGATGTTTTTTTGGGTATGTTGTTGTCGCAAAATAGCATCTAACGATTTTATTTTGTCTTGAGCGTTGTAGGCCTCATATAGATCTTTCCAACGAGCTATCATACGCCTAAAACGGAGATCGTATGCAAACGTTACGACCCCAGGAAGTTGATGCAC
>JZKD02S1497174.1:467198-480982 GCA_000966675.3 Picea glauca | reverse complement strand
GGCAAAGTTTAGAGGATCAAACTTAGAATCAACGCACTCTTAGCTAACGCATGGACCTCCTTTCGATGCCTTGTCAGAGGTTCCAGAGAAAATGCATTGTCCAACCTGCGGACACAAGTTTGTATTTACCTATGGCACCGATGGACACCCGGTTTTTCCAAATTTCTATCTTCTATCTCAGCTTACATTTTAGGATTTGGATTTTTTCAGTTTTGTTAAGTTTTATGAGCTATAGCTACAACCATGGTGGCCATGTTATCTGGTGCATGGCAGCAGACATGTCTTTTGTAAGAAATATGACAAATGACAAGTTGAACTCTGGAAAAATCGTTATGATTTTTAAATGTTTCTGCAAGCCACCGATTTTGGTTTCCTTGATGTGGTGAAACAGGTTGCAAGCAAAGATCAATATATTTTTTTTTAATTTTTCAAATAATATATTTTCCCTCTTTTATTTACAAAAAGAAAAATATCTTACTTTTACTTTTTTGGTGGTTGAATGTGGTGCTTTGCCCAAAAGGTCTTTGGTTTATGATTTAAACATTGAATTGTATATATAAAGGTAACTTTTTTGGTGGTTGGATGTGGTGCTTTGGCCAAAATGTCTAATCTTAAATTTGGGTTATGATTTAGACATTCTATTGTATATATAAAGGTAATATTAATAGGGTGATGTTAATGTTTAAATTACAAGGTGGAAAGGGGTGGACCATCATGCATGGAAAGTATACTTTAAATTCATAAAGGGAAAGAGTTAGTGTCAACGTGATGGGAAGTTTTGTCCATTCATAACCTAAAAGGTCGTTGATATAATGAGAGCCGAAGAGTTCACAATTGGATAGAAATCCTATTGACATTGAGTGTCAATTCCTTAGCTACCTTAGTAACAATGAAGGTCAATTTCTTAATTATATATACTTAAAATCTATTGACATTGAGGTTCAATTCCTTAACAATGAGGATTTATTTTTTAATTATATATATTTAAAAGTTAAGTAATTTTGTTTAAATTAATATAAATTAAAAAATCATTAAAAAAAAATAAAAATTATAGTATATATTTAATTAATTTTAAATTTTATATTTAATTAATATTGAATAATAATAATTTATTAAGAGATATTTGAATAGTTTTCATTCTTACAAAATAACAATATGAATATATCATTCTCATTTAAAAGTGTATTCAAGTATAATTAATAAATCAAAAATAGTTTTGAAGAAAAATGTAATTTCAATAACTAACAATCAATCTGTTCTCTATATGCTTTACACAGTGCTTAGTAATTTGCTAAAGATCGACTTATATATATGTATAGTTAATTAGGTTTAATTAAATGATTGTGTGATAAAGTGTTACCTTTCTTAATGTGATGTGGTTAAAAAAGGTTATACAATAATAAAAATATAAAAAAGACAATGTTTTATCTAAGACTACTTTTATCATGGGATTTAAAAAATGGTAAAGCAATTTAATTGGGGTAATAAGATCCCAGACAACCATTCTATAACTAACAAATACAAACTAGTATTGTATTTGTACAACTTTCTAGTAAAGTGAACTAGTTGGAGATTTTCAAGATTTCACTTTAGTTATGTCATTGGTACCTTAGGAGTAAATATTATGTATATATAGAAATATGTGCTCATGTAAATTATTAGCAGTAGCTCAAAACTGAAATCCTACTATAAATAATAACAACAAGGGTATGTGTTTTATGATTAAGTTCTCTCATATAAATAATATAAAATAAAGTATGAATTGACCAGGGGAACACAAAAATCTACAATGAATTGATATCTAATAGAGAGAGTAGAGAATGATAAGGGCACATGAATTGACACCTAATAAAGAGGATAGAGAATGATAAGGGCACATGGCACTCATAGAACTCATCCCTTAGGACTTATGGGTAGCTTTATAACATATATTTGAGAATATAGAACTCATCCCTTAGGACATCCAAGATTGAATAAAAGCCAAATTTTTCCATTAGCAAAAGGTACTCATCCACATTATTGTTCTCCCTTACCACATTATGTGCATCCCATTCTGTTATGTTAACATCCCCTTCATATTGAGGTATTTTTGTTAATTCCTATGCATACGGAGCTTCAAAGGAGAGCCTAAAGGACAAGATTCTTATGGAAGAATAATTTCATAGGGTCGAGGAAAAGGTTCCCTAGTTGAGTGGGTTGTTTTAACAGATCATTTATTGTTTATCATGTTCTTTTTTATCCATAAAGGATGGCAGTGAAGACAATAAGTAAGATGAGAGGTGTTTACATTGTTTTATCCAAGGTGCATGTAATAACTCTCCTATACTATTGGTGTAAATTTCTTACTTTGGTCACTAATTTTCCTTGTCGTTGTAGTAATTATTGTGTATTTCTGGGTGTTGACTTTTGTTAAACATTTAGGTTGTAGGTGTATTTCCAATGTAGTAACTTTTTGTTTGTTGTTATTTAGAGTGTTGTGTTTGGTGCCTTGTTTGTTCCAACAATTAATGAAGAGTTTTGGTACCAATAAACATGTATATGTATTTTATTTTCCCACACAACATAAGCTACTTACATTCATTAAGGATGAAAAGGTTTTATGTAATAGTAAATGGATAAAGCATTCTCAACCAGTTGTAATAATATTCTAAAGAAATAACAACATAATTGATATTTACAAATTATTTTGACCTAAAGATATCTTCTTGGGTGGTGATAACATGTGTAACAATGATGTCTTTCAAACACTGCAAATCAGCCAAAATGTGCCATGGTTTGATGAAGATATTAGAGAGAACGATGAAGACCCCCTCAATCTGCTATAAGATGTATAGAACTGCCCTCTCAAGAAGGATTGCAGCCTCTAATGAAGGATAGTGTCATTTTCTTAGTGTATATGCCCTGTACAAGAGAAGTTTATCCCCAAACATCAACAACTCTGGCTACGCAGATAGTATCCATCCTAGCAAGGTAAAGTTTCGCCCAACCAAGAGGAAACACATCCTAGCAGACAAGCAACTCAGTAAGAAAGTGAAGCTCGACCTCCAATCAACCAAAGACTCACCCAACATTGAAGAAATCCCCCCCCTAGCCTATAAATCATCCCAACAATGCGAAACTCGACCCTCAATGCAATGTAACTCAACCAATAAGCAAGAACTTATCCCTAAGATGCAAAATCAGCCTCTACATAGAAAACCCAACCACCAAATGACGAAATACTCAACCACAATGAAGCTCAATGAAGAAACCTGAATGATCCCTCCTCTACTATTGGCTAGGGTGGATAGTTTCACCACCAAACCCAGTCCCAAACTTCTCTAGGGTTTTTCGTCCCAAGAGTCAAAGCCACAAGAGCTCTCTCAATTTCATTTAGAAATTAACAAATGCATAATGAGAGAGGGTACCCTCATTCTCCTTTTATTTCCTCATTGACCCTTTTCAGACCCTTTTTACCCTTTTAATAAAGTAAAGTGACTTTATAAACTCAAGTCACTTAAAACACCCTTTTTAATTAAGTACTCAATGTCACTTTCTAGAAAAGTTACTTTTCTACTCCGATGACATTAAATAATTAATTAATCTCGTTTTTCCATTGACTATAGCCTACGTGAATCACTTAAGATATTACATCAATCTCCTAGAGAGATCATTTGGAAAGGGACATTACGGTGCATGTTCACATAATAAGGGCTCTTATCCGATGAGAAGGATGGTAGGGGAAAGTTTGACAAGCATGAAGCCTTTCAAGTGCCTCATTGATTTTCATATCATTATTTTCTACATATGCTTGACTTGTTATGTTATTTCTTCCTAGTGCACAGGTTGGCATGATTTATATGCAAAGTAGTGAGATTTAAGTATTGTATGCTTGTGAGAGAAAATCTCATGTCTAAGTTTATAGCCTTGTCTAATGGGTGACATTCACAATAAATATCTATTATTAGGTGGTAAATCATTTTTAAACAACCATTTGGTGTGGATTCAACCAATTACAAATAGGTATTATCCTCTATGTAGAAAGTTGAATTTTATATGTCAAGTTTAGCAGTTTGGATGAAACACTTACAAAGTTCTAAGACATAAATATGAATATTTATGTTTTGGTGCAAATATTTTCTTGTATGAATGCTTCTATGGATGCATAAGGGAAGCCATATTCATTACTAACTGCATCTCTTATTTAATTGTTCAATGATATGAATCTATTATATTTTTGTTAATTGGAATGTTATCAACAAAAGGGTATATCAAATAGGAAAAGCACGCTTCATGATTTATGAAAATTACAGTGCTATGTAGGAATTTGGTGCCTGACTTACTTGAATGTACCAAAGTGGAGGGTTGCATACACATTAGATATTCATCTGAGTAGCATTCAAAGAGTGTAGTCTTTGAGAGTGACTTATCATAGGATCGGGTTTGGCATTGAGGCCTCTTGGTCATGAATTTGTGATGAACATGTATGCCTCCCTTAGCCATTGGGGCAATCCATAATGGAATTTTCTTTTTCTATTAACCATATGTGAGGCTAACTTATACCACTAACAACAATATAGTCTTACATTCATATGCAAACATAAAATGACAATGGACTTAACATTGCATAAGCATTAAAGATTCATTACCCATTCAATTCAAGCCATTAGCAAAGAATAAAGCATTCAATACAAAGAGATGATATGAATACTTATAACAAATCAAGTGAAGTCCACAAGATTGGTTTTCGAGGAATGATTCACCACCCAAATGTAGGAATTAGTATTGGATTCCACCCCTAAGCTAGACAAAGATACAACTAGGTTGAAGGAAGCTCCTATAGCCTAGCTCTAATCTCAATTAGCCCGACCCATTAATATCATAACATAGCCAATATTCTTATTACAAATTATTCTAGGCCCTCATCCAACCATCAATCATCCATGACACTGTAATGTCCCCACTTTGGGACCTCATTCCATTGTAGAGGTTTACGATGTCCAGAGTAGCCAGATGGGTGTTATAGCGAATACAAGGATTATTGAGAGGCATTTTGGGATCCGACTTGCATCTTCCACCCCATTTAATCATTATGATCCTTTATGCACAGGTTGGATTTGGTTTCATTAGATTCCAATGATTTCCATGATTTTGAGTATTTTTTAGCTATAAGTCAATTAAATTCACTAAAGAGGTCATTTTGGGCACATTACTTGGAGGAACCTCTCAGTGTAATAGCTCATTGAAATCGTGAGGAGAAACACTACAGGATGGGATGGCTAGAAGTGACTTTCAGTGGCTAGGGAAGCCACAAGGAGAGATAAGGCGCTTTTCAGAGGTAAAAAGGTTAATTAATTAATTTAAGTGATTTAATTAATTAATTAATTAAATATTAATAAAATTAAAGTCACTTTGGAGGGAGAAGGTGAGTAGGAAGTATAAAGGAAATGAAAGGGCCTCTATTGATTCATTCATGTATGATCATCTTTTGATATCTGGCTTTTAGCTAGTGAGCCCAACATTGGGGGTTTTGAGGGTTTTGACTTAACAAACCCTAGAGGACGATTCGGTGGTGAAATATTCCACCTAGCTTGTCCCAAGCTTGGTCTCGGATATGTAATACTCTCCCACACCATTCTAGTTCCATATATACTTAGTTGTAGAAGGATTATACATCAGTTGCAGGGGCAGAGAGAGAGGATGCACCAGCTAGGGCTTCCAGCAAGAGGGATGCACCATCCATTGAGGGAGGATTCGTCCTAGCTAAGGAGAAGTGATTTTGAAAATTCCAGGTGTTAGCACCAGATGTCACCTCTGGATTGCTACAAAGGTAAGCCTGATACCCATCAGTTTTATGTCACAATTAATAGATTTAAGGGGTGGTCTAATGGACACAAACTCAAAATAGTATCAATTTGACTCAAAAGACTAGGTTGGCATGCATAGGAAAGGGAGGTATTGATCTAACCCCAGTTAGTAATTTTCTATATAGTGGTGAGTAGGAGGAAGAAATTAGGAGAATGAAGTGGTCTACTATGGACGTCTGGTCTTCCAGCAACCAGAAGAGAGAAAAACTCAGAAGACAAGATCTCATTGGCTTAGAGCTACAAGGAACTTAATGAAATTATTATGAACTAGAATCAAACATACATCATATTTCAATAATAAATTCCTGACCGGATCTCTCGTGCTCAATTCATTTAACGTTGGAAGAAAAATAACACAGAGAACTGGTTAAAACTAGCAATGATGTCACTGTGATCAAACATTCATCACATAAACATAACTATCCTCGACTGGATCTTCCAAGCCTGATTGTTCTAACATAGTCATTACAAAGAGATGAAAAGAGACTGACTTTCATTAAACAAGAAGTCTCAATTGCATATACATAACCAGGTAACCAGAGAGTTCATCAAAACTTTACAATTCAGGAGCCTTTGCTCTACCATTGACCTTTACAAAATATAAAAACTAAGTATATATACTCAAAACTGCTAATGGAATCCAAGGATGCAATTGGACCCCTACATTCAAAGCTTCGTGTTTCTTTTCCTTCTGTCAGACTGCACAGGATTTCCTTTGTCAGACACAAATCCAAGATAGTATGGGCTTTGCAAGAAAATTTCATGACATGGTGACCCTGGGTTGACAACCTGCCTACATGACCGATGCTTTCATGCTTCCTATTTATGGTTGAAGCGAGGTTTCAACCACCTTCTTCAGCTTCATTAACTTCCCTCCTTGGGATCGAGACAAGACCATACATCCATGAATGCTCTTAGGCACCCCCCCTAACTTGTTGAGTTAAACTTGGCGCCTCGAAAACATGTTGTCTCCTTTTGCAACCAATACAACACTCTTGACCACTTTGGTGCTACTCTTTTCAACCACCCCATGTGACCGCGGGCCGTGACCTCATGCTTATCTCGCATGATATTTTAAGGCTTCACATTTTAGGAATTTTTACTCCATCTTGGCCTCAATATCACGATGCTTGTAATCATGAAATGACCACTGAGATCGGCGGTCAGACTCGCTTCAAAATAGATGACCACGATCGATCCCCTAACAATATGAAATGTCGGCTATGCGATGAGTGTTATCCCCCTTTCTCGAACCTGTATCCTTTGTGACCAGACGCTAGGACCGTGGGCCCAATTCTAGGTAGTTTTCATGATTTCGCGTTTCAGGAGGAAAAGACATTGCTCCTGTGAAACCTCTGATTCGTGAAATTGTGAAATCAAGGCTTCAAATTTCAGGGTTTCGGGCTATGGATGCACTTGTTGACAAGAAACCTGAACTCCTGATTTCTGATCCTTTGAAATCGCCGATGTCATATCAATGGCCCTCTGCTTCTAACAATTAGATGACCTATATCTTCCCCTCACAAATCAATATTATGTGCTCCTTGTTACATAATCTCTCAACATTTGAACTCCTGATTCCTGTGCTCGCTTTCTTTCGCTTCCATACTAGACTTCTTTCAGTGCTGCGACCTGCAACAATGGAGACTTGGATGGCATGGATAGGACTTGGGAAACATGAAGGCTCAGTGATAGAGGTGAAAAGATAAATAATTGACCTTAGGGAAAAAATAAAAGCCCAGGGTCGATATCTCACAGGAAAATTTTGACAAGGAAAACCGGTTGATCAATAGGATGAAGGCAAACAAAGAAAATTATATGCCGAGAGGAGACAACTATAATCGAGTCTATAAAAAGGGTAAAAGACAAGCGAAAATCAAAGACCTGGGCCAAAACCACAATTCACCAACACATGACAAGATTAGTTGCTAACATTTGGCTCCACAGGGGATGGCATGCTCCCTGCAAGCTACCAAGAACGCGCAGCTCTAGTGCCTTTCTTTGGGTTATTGAGTCTCTTATTGAAAACAAAACAAAATGGACATAAAACATATATGGTATTTATAATGGTGGGATGTTGATTGTGGCTTTAAACAAATACATTTTTTAGGAAGTGCCCATTTACAGGGCCAACAAAAACTTCATCGCCCTCCAGACTCTACAACCTGTAAGTATTATTGGGAAATGCCTTAGAAATCTTGAAGGGTCTGAACCAAAGGGATTCAAATTTACCATGCTTTCCCTTGTCCTGTCTAGGCCCATCCCATTTGAGCACTAGCTCTCCAAGTTGGAAATCCTCCTTTCTTCTCTCCCTATCAAAGACTTGCTTGATTTTTTGTTGACAATCATATGCTCTGTCCATCACCTACTCTCTAGTCTATTGTACTTCTACCAGCTGATGAATCCTCCTGATCATATCATCGGGATCTTCCTGGCAGTCTTGGAAGAAATTTTCTACTGGTAAGGTAAGATGAGAGGGAAAAAATACTTCAGTCCCATATACAAGATGGAAAGAAGAAATGCCCAAGGACCGTTTAGTTGCCACTCTATCTTCCCACAAAGAAAATTTGAGCTTTGAATCCCATGCTTTCTTGTTGTCCTCTAATAGTATTTTGATGATCTTGATGAGGCTTTTGTTAGAGGACTCTGCTAATCCATTTCCTTGCAGATAATAGGGGGTATATTGGATCAATGAAATTTCGAACTACTCACAGAATCGAATCAATGGTTCAGCTTTGAAAGATGCAGTGTTATCTGTGACAATTCTGCTCGGATATCCAAACCTAGCTATGATATTCTCCAAGAAACTGATGATTACCTTGTGAGAAACACTCCTTGTGGGAATAGCTTCTATCCACTGGTAAAGTAATATGTGGAAATCAATATCCATCTATGCTGACCATTGGATGTAGGATGAATTTCCCCCATGAAGTCTAGGCCCCATTGTTGAAAGGGCCTTGAAACAACAACAAGTTTCAATGATAGGGACTTTAGTTGTTGCTTCTTGGAGAATCTTTGGCATTTAATGCAAGCCCTGACTTTCACGCAGACATCAACGAATAGAGTAGGCCAGTAGTATCCAGCCTTGAGAACTTTGTAGACTGTGGTTTTCCAGAAATGATGTCCCCCACATAAGCTGTCATGGAAATCCAATATAATTTTCTAGGCCTCTTATGAGTCTAAACATCTTAGAGGCACACCCAGAGGGTATTTCCAATACAAGCCCTGATCGATAAGGCAGTATATAATTGCTTTAAGCTTTAAATCTCTTGCCTTACTCCTTCCCATACCATCAGGGGGCATTAATTCCTGCATAAAATATATAATTTCTTTATACCAAGCGCATTATGCCAATGGGGGGTTGTCCTGAGGACTTTTATCAAATGTTTCAACCTACTAGTTTTATGAGGAAGTACTGATGAAGTTAACCCCCAAATATTTACAATTAGATTCAACCAACAATTTGGCTAAACCTTGACCTTTAACTAGCTTGGTGGGTTTTACTTCCAGATCAAATTCAATAATTTTGGCGATCCACTTGATCCTCCCCCCATCTATGTCTAGCTGAATGAGAATGTCCTTCACAGAGGTTGAAGGAACATATGTAATGATTTTCGAATGCAGAACATAGACCCTGAAATCTTTGAGAACTTTCACCAAGGCATAGGCCTGCTTCTCCATGATGTCATATCTGATCTCAACATCCCTCAATGCTTGACTTAAAAAGGAAATGGGTTGCTCTAACCCTTCAACATTCTTCTACAAAAAAATGATTGCTACTGTATCACACGAAGAAAAGGAAAAGATCAGGAAATCCTTGGAATAATTAGGACTGATCAGCATGGGTACCATAGTCAATGCCTTCTTAATTCGGTTGAAGGATTCTCTGAGATCAGTGCTCCATTTCACTTCATTCCCCTTCCTGAGCATGGCTATGATATGCTTCATTAATTCGAGAAATTTGGAAACAAACCTTCTCAGAAAATTAACTTTCCCCAAGAAAGACTGGATCTCTTTCTTGGATCTCGGGAGTGACAAGGTTTGGATCACTTCCACCCTATCGGGATCAATTCTTACTCCCTCAGCAAATACTATATCCCCGATAATTTTCCCTCCTTTATGGAAAATAAAGACTTCTTGGGATTTAAGGAGAGACCAAATTTCCTGCATTTTAGGAAAACCCTTTTTAAATTCTCACAGTGCTCTCCATCTGATCTGGAGAATACTGTAATGTCATCTAGATAGATGACCAAAAAATTGTCCTTTTCTCCAATGAAAGCGATATCCACGGCTCTCTAAAAGGTCTCCCCTGCACTCATAAATCCAAAGGGCATTTTGGCATACATGAATGTATCCCAAGGAGTGGTGAAGGCTTTTTTTTCTCTATCCTCAGGCAGGACTGAGATCTAATTGTATCCCGAAAAGATGTCAATCATGGATATCCTTGATGCACTAGTTACCCTTTGTAATATGTGTTCCATTTTCGGCAAGGGGTAATTGTCTTTCCTTGAGCTCCTGTTGAGGTTCTTGAAATTGACACAAAGTCTGATTTCCCCACTCTTTTTTCTCACCGAGACCAGGTTGGCCACCCACTCTGAATATATGAAAGGCACGATGATATGGGAATCCAACAACTTCCTTACCTCCTTCTCCATAATAGGCAGCAACATAGGATTAATTTGTCTCAATTTCTGACTAAATGGTTTGGCCTCCTCCTTCAGTGGAATCTTATGCTCGATGATGCATGTGTTGTAAGTTCTGAGGTCTTCATAGGTTTAGGAAAACACATCAATGAATTCTTTTAATAACTCAGTATACTCGGACCTCTGCTCCTTTGACAGGATGGTTGACATCTTGACAAAATTTGGATTCCCCTCTGTGCCAATATTGCACTCAGCCACATCATCATCCTCATTTGAAACCTCACCCTTCACCGCCACATCAATCCCATCAAAAAACCTTTTCAGAGGAACCAGTCCCTTTGGAATGTGATTTCTAGGCAGTTGAACGATATGATGATTAGCAATTTTGTTCAAAAATACCTGAGGGGGAGGGTCACCCTCGGAATCATGATCCTGATCAATGTGTAGTGCAGAGAACTTGTCAACCGATTCAATAAATCTTCTGATTTCAACATCGTCCTCGAACACTTTCCAATTCTTGATATTATCAGGTACAGAGGGCTTGTATTCTACTTCAACATCATGCTTGACCTTAGGTGGCAGTGGGATCCTGAACTGGCTTGCCGAGATAGCAATAGAATCGGCCATGGCATTTTCTTCTTTGAGAACAAATGAAATGTTGAAATCCAAGAAAACAATGTCGATCAGATCCCACACTTCATTCCTATAAGATATGAGATGAGGATTCTTGGCCTGATAAGAATTTATGATCTGTTGGACAATCAACTCAGGATACCCAAACACTGTTATCTCTTCAATTTCCATGTCGTTCGCAGCCCGTGAACCTAAAACAAGAGCCTCATATTCTGCCACATTATTGGTAACTTTAAATTCTAATTTGTATGATAGAGGCATGGTCTCTTGACAAGGTGACACAAATACTATTCCAACACCAACACCCTCTCTAGAAGAGGCTCCATCGAAGAACATTTTCCACACAGAGGTACTCAGAGGGGGTCTTTACACAGAGTAATGGGCTTTCTGATTTCAAGAGGAGGTTCAGGAGCATTGGTGAGCTGTAATAAGTTGGATCCCAAATCGGTATCGAGGGCAAAGATAGGATGATTGGTAGGGCCTTCTTTGTCACTGATAATGCAAGCCAACTGAGCTTCTCTATACAGTCTCCTATGCTCCCCTCCGAACATAGGAATGGTAACATATGTGAGGTCCATATGAAATGTTCCCCCAAGTCTTTTTATCCAAGATCTTGACAACAACATACCGAACTCTAGAGGAATGTCAGCCACCAATATATCCATGATCACACTTTTCATGGGTAGCTAGAAAAATGTCACCACTATATCCTTGATGACCCCAAGACAATTCACTCTCCTCGAATCAAAAGAATATAAATCATGATAAGATTTTTTGATTTCTAATTCGAGTTCTTCCATGACATTTTTGGGCATGAGGTTATGAGATGCCCCTAATCCATCAGACAATTATGCAGCACCTTGTCATGTATGTTCAACAATGTGTATAAGGGAGGGGATGAATCATCTCTATCTTCTACCATAGGACCTAGTATGATTTCCAGATTTTCATCTTGGATATTTACTAAGTCTGTGGAATGACGGGATGGCTCGGACTGCAATAGTTTAGAGAGGGAATATTTTAAGTCTTCGTGCTTGACTAGCTCTGAAAGGGGAATAGGGATTCTGATCTTCTGAATTTCATTCTCAAAGTTAAAAAGGGAAGGGGACTTTAGAATTTTTCTCACCTCTCAGATAGGATATTTGGCTATGGGTGGGGGATTCTGAACTTTCTTTTCTTTGCCGCTTTCCATTGCATCTTTAGCAAGATTCTCTGCTCTGGGAGCTGGATTACGGACGTCAAACTTCCCTTCTTCTTCTTATATCTGAGGTTGTATTTACTTGGGCTATTATTGTCCTTTTCTCCTTTTCTCATCTCATTTATTTGATTGTTCATGAGGGATTCCTCGTATGCAGATTGAGTTAAATGAGGAAACATGTAGGTGTCTCCAACACAATGGATTTTAGGATCAAGCTCAAGCTCTTCTTCCTCCCTCTCCTCTTCAGTAACAAGGTTTTTTTGGAGAGGGGTTTGAATTTTTTGACCATTTCTATCTCTATCTCTTTGTTCCCTTGGCATGATCTGAGGAGAATTGTTATTTGGCCTCCAAAAGTTACCTCTGTTATCGATATTTTGAGTATTTTTGTATGTATTCTTCCCTTTTAATTCCAACCTTTCCATTATGGCTGAAAGTGATTTTAGTAACTTGGTTACTTCATCCATTTTTTCAGGTAGGGGGGCAGAGGAACTGGAGGTTGAGGCTTCAACTCTTCCCCTTCCTCTGTCTCTATCAGTCTTATTCCTAAGCTGGTCAACTGCATCTTTCATGTGAGCCAAGGAAATATCTCTTCTCTCTCTTAGCAGGAGGCAGAAGTTAGGGTCAAGTGCACTCACATGTGTTATTTTGGCAGAGGCATCTGTAGGATTTATCTCAGCAGAGATCCTATTGTACATTTTGTTGAATCTTTTGGAGAAGTCAGAGATAGACTCTCCCTCCTTCCTCTTTAGGGACCCAAACTTGGTGATATAGTACATGAAGTCCTTTTTATCCCCCCATTGTATCAATAAGATATCATCTAAATCTTCAATCCCATCAATGGATCCAGGAGTGAGGGCTCTAAACCATTTTCTAGCTTCTCCATCAAGATTGTGGAAAAAAATCCTCATCCATACATCTTCATCTACTATGATATAGTTATCAACATAACTATAAAAGGCTGCAAGGTTCTCCTCTATAGTAACATCTCCCTCCCCAATGAACTTAGGCAACTTCTTAAGGTAGCCACCAGCTGGTAGGGCATTAAGGGGTTGAGGTAAGACAAGAGAGGCGTATCTGACAGCTACTATAGTGTCCATTCTATTTCTAGGAGGATTAGCACTGGCCATAAGGATGATAGGTGGAGGAGAGTTAGGCAGAGATGGGGTTCAAACAAGAGATAATGGAACTGAGATTTCGGGAGGAAAGGGAAACAATAGAGGATTTGGAGGAAAGGCCACGAGATTTGAGGGAACAACAGTTTCCCTTTTTATAGTAGCAACAATACCAGGAGGAGGGGTGGTAAAGCCCAGGGTTGGAAAATATTCTGAGGTCCTGGGTCTAGACCACAATAGAACTTTAGGGTAGAAAGGAGTGAGGAGTATTTCTCCCTCTAATGCCAGACCATGAGGGGAAAACTCGGTAGGAACACTCCCAAAATTTAAAGTTCTGGAAACTCCAACAGAA
>JZKD02S1497174.1:417777-440281 GCA_000966675.3 Picea glauca | reverse complement strand
ATCCTCCTCAAGCTTGTGTAAAAATAAAGAGGTACTCACCAGAAATGGTGGGGGGAAATTGGGAAAGAAATGTATCTAAACTTGTATTCTATGGAAGAGTCACTTTTGAACATGAAACCCTTTCACTTACTTTGTGTCTATGTTGGAAAATCCGCTTGTTTCCTGATCATACTCCTTTATAATATTACCAATTGGTCTGTGATCCCTATTTTTGAGTCAGTGTTTCCAAGACAGTTGTCGTGTCATCAATATGTTCAAAGAGAAGTTCAACCCGAAAATCCTTCTTTTGCGTCGACCATTTATATAGTCTTTAATCCTTTTATTGCGTCGACCATCCCCGATTTAGTCCTAAATCACTTGTTACTCTGATCTACCTCAAATATTTTTACATATTTCGTTTCATTGATGGAGGATACAATAAGGCCTTCTCGTGACAAGCCTTTTCTTGTCGACTTCAACTCATTATCTAGGAATTAGACTTAGAAACTAATTGGTACCTTGGAACTTGCATACCTCAATTGCAGGTTTCCTCTCTTTCGACAATGGGTTTTCATTATTGACCCCTGATCGGGATATTCCATCGAGTGTTCGAATTCAGCTCATTAATTCACATTAATTGGATTGTATTAGAGTACCTTGGGATTCATTGACATTAATGGTGATTTCCCTCTCACTTGTTAATGGTATACACTAATGAACGGTGATCAAGCGGTTTCTACCATGTTTGAATTTAGCACATGTATTTTCATGATTATTTGTACTATAGAGTGGTGGAGATGAAGGCCCTGGATCTTTTATGATAGATTTACGTTGCGTTGGAGTATATTCAGTTTGTATTGTTGCATAGATCCACAGTGTATGTCTCATGGATATGTTCAAATTTGAGTCTTTAACACATAGATTCACAGTGTATTTTTGGTGGCTATGTTTAGATTTGAATCATAATGGCATGGATCCACAGTGTATGTTTGGTGGCCATGACTTGTATTACTTGACATGGATCTTCGCATGTCGGAATTTATGCTCTAAGTCATTTATATTCTGAGTATGGGAATTCCTACCTCAGTGATGTTATATTATTGTACTATATTTTCTTGTTTATTGGCAGGTTTCCGATCGACTGTTCCTTGTTCCCTACACACACTTGACAAAGTATTTCAGCTATCACTCTTTTCTAACTTCATACTTTGGGGACTCTCTGTTACAAATTATTTTTGTCACTCCTATGACCATTAATGATGTAAACCTATCCTTTGTATTTAGAAGGATCAGTGGCCTGAATTCCTGAAGAAAGAAGGGAGAAGAACTTTGCCTGAGAGAAGAAATTATATTTTCCTCTGTAAAAACCCTATTAATGAAGATCGCCATAAGGTGTGGCAATTCTTGATCATCACACCCTACTTTAAAGCTAGACTGTGATGCCATCGCAGGCTGCACTATAGCTAGGGTGCAATGATTTCTGTACATGGGAAAAACAAACATCTTCTCGATGCTTCTAGAAGGAGAAGCTTCTATGGTGAGGTGGCCTCTGATTGGTTTGGATATTACTCACTTTTTTGATTTAGTGGGATCATCCTAACCTCCTCACCTTATCCTCTTTAGCTTATAAAAGGAGAGGATCTTTCATGGAGAAATTTAGCTTGGGTTTTATTGCTTGGATTCTTTGGAGCTTGTATATTGGCTTTGAACTTTTCTTTGTCAAGATAGATTGTGAGTAGCTATTAGATCAACAGTCTTAGAATCCGTGGATTAGAAGTGTGTGGGAAGCAAGGAACTATTGGAAAGAACCTAACAACATCAAGGCATCTGGTTGTATCTTTCCTCCACATTATTTAATACATATATACTTTTCTTTCCTATATGAATGTTATTTGTTCATATTGTATGATTCCTTGATCACATACATAGTTTCATATCAAATATTTCTTGTATTATTCTTGTCTTCGTTGGATTGTGTTCCTTTGCAGATATTTTTCCATAAGCCTCATGATGGAACTTGGATTGCATTGGAGAAGTCAGATCTTTGATATTTAAAAGGTATGTCCTATATCCATTTCTCATTTGATAATTTAAATCTAAGGAAAGAGTAGTGTACTATCTTGCTTTGTTCTAGTTTCATAGTGAAACTAGGGGAATTGATTTGTGTCCGCACTTAACAATTATCCTGATAAAAATTGTGGGGGGAGGAGAATCCTCGCCAACCATCAGATTTGACCATTTGAAAGGATAGGAAGTGGAAGGATAGGGATATGATATACACCTACCAGTCAACAGTGTGAATCCTCCGGAGCACGGAAGTATTGGAGCTCCGAATAACGCCTTTCAGTTAAGTGATCGGTTCTAGCCTGAAGGTCACATGCCATTATGTTTGGGGAAAAGGGGCTAGCAGATGTGGTTTAATTTAGAGGAGTAAAGGGGCTAAGTAATAAAGTTCCTGTGGGTTTTGTGTGGACCTGCATAAGGAAGTAAAAGAGGCATGTGTACATAAGAGAGGATACAACGGGGATTCGAAATCTAATTCGGCTCTAGAAGAAGATCCTAGACTGGAAGGTCACATGATCCCATAAGGGGTTTGCATCAAGTGGTATCATAGTTGAACCTTTGTTTACAGACAATAGGCAGAGAAGGAGAATATCAGAACAATTTTTTTGTTTGATACCATCGAGTGGTATCATAGCTTGATTTTTTTTCTATAAACACCAGGTAAAGGAGGAGAGGCAAAGTACTAATGCTCTATGTGAAGTGATTGTTTGCAAGTGTGCAGTAGGAAAGAAGGAAACCAGATGGTCTGAAGGAAAAAAAAAGGAAGGAAAGGACCAATTGCATTCTTGGAGTAGAGGAGATCTCGTGGAGCTCTTAAGGTGAGCAGTTAGAGTGCAATAGTCAGAGAGCAAGGAGTTCTTAGGATAAGGAGCGAGCGCAAGGTGTGTGCCTACACTTAGTAGGAGTGTAAAATATCAGAGAGGAGGTTCCATCAGGTGAATTGAGAGTATAAGAAAGGAGAGCTTGGAAGAGGATAAATGTAGCTCACAATTAGCAAGTGGAATATCACATAGGAAAGGAGAAAATGGCTATTGAAGGCCATAAATAAGGTCCAATAGGAGACCACAAGAAGATGAGCAGAGAGGAGATGGATAAATAGCTTAGGGAGACTAGAGAGGAGCTCAACATATTGATGCTGAAATGGAAAAGAATGCATCAAGAAGAGAAAGAAAGTTGGAGTATGAGTGCCCTATGAAGAAGAAGGTGAAGTGGCCTATCAAACAATCGATGTCCAGGAGGAAAAAGAAGATACTAAGGATGTGGTTGAGGCAAGTGGAAAACCTCAGGGACATAGAGGAGAATATGGTTTACATATGTAAACCAAAAGATGGAGAAAGCCTCGATGGTGAAGAGAGATCAGTTGAAGATCTCATAGATTTATAGGAGGGAAATGAGAAGAGTTCAGTTGAATATCCCAAATACTGCCAGGATGGAAGAAAGTAAAAGTCGGGTTTCTAGGTGGGAAAGGAGGGGATGAGATTGTTTGAGAGTCTCAGGAACTCAGAGGGTAGTTTGTATAAACAAGGAGTGTTAATAGGGGATGAAATGGATCAACAAGGAGTGTTGACAAAAGAGATAGGAAAGAAGGAGGAAGAGGCATGAGAGAATCCTAATGAGAATGAAGATTCATGTGGGGTTGCAGACCATGTGAATGATGATGAGAATTTGAATACTTCAACTCTCAAGGAGGAGGATCAAATGTGCATTATGATGATTTGGGGAATCAACATATTCCTACCAAGAATCCCAGTAGAGGTCGATGCATGTGTTATAGATGCAAAAGAAGGAGGAAAAACAACAGAGACTTCCATGGAGAAAGAGAATGAATAGACACTAAAATTTGTTCATAAAGAAATGAAAGAGTAGAAGGCCCACACAGTTGTGAGCCAAGAGAATGTTCAAGAAGAAGAAGAATTGTCCCATGGAGATGGTCAAAGGATAGAAAAAGAAGAGGAGCATTCAGATATAATGTTCGCTCAGTGGGAGGAAGAGTTGAAGCTACTAGAGGATTGGTTGAACAATCCAGAGATAGAGGAAGACTGTCGGAAGGAGATAGTTAGACAGAGTGGAGAAGAATTCCAACATGAGGAGTAGTTGGATGAAGCTAGATTTATTCCAGTCTAAGGAGATGAAAACGGAATAGAGGAACTGGTAGAAATAAAATTGTCAGAGGATGTGGTTGAGCACCAGCTCAGTAATATGATTGCAGAATTGGAGTCTGCAGTGGAGTGGCAAGCTAATGCCATAAGTGATGAATTTAGCATGGGAGATTAGGATGATCTACCCTTTGATCTATATGAAGAATTGGAAGCCCTAGGAGAAAAATTAATAACCCAAAGGAGGCTCATCCAACAATTCAAGTTAGAGATTGATGAAGAGGAGAAGATGCATCAACAACAAAGCAGACTGTAGAAGAGGATCCAGCCCATGGACAAGATGGAAAAGGAGATAGAGGAGTTAAGGAGACTGATGTTGAAGTCAAAAAAGGAGACAAACAACAATAGATGGAGGATGGCAAGAGGAGATTACAGTGGCAAGATAAATGGAGCCTTGCAACATAGATTTGGAAACTAGGAGGAGAGTCTACAGTAGCAACATGACAACAAAACCAATAGTAGAAAGGAAGAGGATTAGGTGGACAACTCCAAAGTAAAGTTTGGGACCCTGGAGGATCTAAATAGCAGTAGTAGAGGAGCCATGAGAAATATCTCATGATTTTGTCAGTAGAGGAGTATGATGTGGGAGAATTAGCACCATGTCAGCATCCAATGCAACATCGCACATGGATGGAGCAAATACCGAGAAGAGAGAAGTGCCAAACTTCTCATTTTGTTTTAAATTTATCATTTAATTTAAATTAAGTGTGTCAGGCTAAAAGAAGGTAGAGAAATTATATTTTTGTAAGGATAATGTAAGTCACCTTTAATGGCTGACAAGTAGATGAATCTAGATCTAATATGGATGAGTTGTAAATTAAATGTAATTTAATGTATTAGATGAGGAAGGCTCGAGAAGCCCCTCTTTTGTAAAAAAAATGAGATCAATGTATGAATATCATAATGTAGAAGGAAAAGAGAGATAGTTCTCAAGTAGAAGAGGGTATTAGTAGAGTGTAAGGATAATATATCTCAAGAGAGGAGAATTCTGGAGAAGAGAGAAGAGTTGAGACTCTATCACAGTCCAGTCTTATAAACATTGTAAACTCTTGTAAAAAGCATTCAAATTTAATACAAAAGCATATTTCCCTACATATGAATCTATATGTGTGTTCTATGTGAATGAGTACTTTTTTTCTAAATTTTTACTGAATTTTTATTGTGCATGTGTGAATTCCATGAGTATATAAATGTTTAATTTGTAGGAATAGATAGAATTTGATGTCTGTATGAATTTCTGAGTGTTTTGTTCCATCAAGGTGGTGCAAGGAGTGCACACCTATTGGAAGCAGGCTCAAGCAGAAAAGTAAGGCATTTTTGGGAAATAAAGCGTGCACAAGGAAAGAAACAACTAGAAGGAAACACAACACACGTGCATGCAAGAAAGTGTGCACAAGGAATGCAACAACTGGAAGGAAGAACAACATGCACACATGCGAGGAAGACCTAACGAAGGTAGGGTTAGGGTTTTGGCAAGGTATTGTAAATGGATGAAGAGTCAGAAATGTATAAATATAGATACTTAGGTATCATAAGGGGTTAGTTCAGATTATTGTGGTTGTTTTTTTAGTTATGCATGAGTTGATGTGACATGTAATATTGAGTTGTATGATCTATTTTGTATAATATTTTGAGCTAGAGGGGACGAAGGAGAGAATATTCTGAGGGTTAGATCGCAAGTTGGGGAGCCTGGTGCGATCTAGTCTGTTTCATATAGATCTTACCCAACCGAGAAGAGTTGTAAGTGCACAGCACTGTAGATGTGGAAATACTATAATAAAAGAGATTAGAGCCAAATTTTTGTGGACGTAGCCCAGGAGGGGGTGAACCACAGTAACATATTTTTTATGTGATGAATGCATGCATATATTTATTGTCTTCAACAGTTATTAATATGTTGAATGAATGAGTTGTTATATTTCCTGCTTAGTCATCGATAATAGTATGTTGGGTTTACAAGTTATAATAAATGGTTCAATATACAATTCTCATATCTCACACTCAATCCTAGGCTATAAACACATGAGTCTTACAGCCACCCATTAAAGCTATCTCAGGTGAGATTGCACATCACATTCTATGTGTTGTTTTTCCTTCTAGTTTACCAAGAGGGATGATAGTTTTAAAGGCTTTGTTGGAAACTCGAACAGACATGAACCTTGGGTCAATAAACTTAGACAGTAAATAAGACATAGTTAACCAACTAATGGTTCCATTGTTGTTGGTAGGAACAAGAGAGGGTTAAGTATAAAATTTTAGGGTAGAGAGAAATGATCCATTAGAAGGGAATTTTGAGACTCTGGAATCCCAAAAAAGCAAATATTGAAACTTGGCTAAGAACCAAAGAGCTAGAGTTTGCACAGAAAGACAATACAAAACCCTAGACTAACACCTCACAAATATCTTGAGAAATATGTGTTTACTAATGTACACGAAGTCTTTTTCTATGATTTTCCAAATCTATTGTAGGAGTGGATACTAAGGTTGAACGATAACCACACAATGAACCAGATTCGGCATCTAGAGTGGACCCTAGTACATATTGAGAAGTTACAGCAGGTGAACAACAAGTTCACCCACGTAGTAGATTTTTGGCTTGACAACATTGTGGCAGCTTTTATAACAGAGTTTGCAGTAGACACAAATAAGTCATACAATGCAACGAAGCAAGAGTTTCTACATGGACCTTGAGGAAGGTACATTCGATCATTATATACCTCTATAAAGATACTGTTATATAACAAAGGAGTACTGACAATGGAGTTAGAAAACTAAAATTCCCTACGTGCATGGGGGAAGGGAGGAAGCACTGGCAGACAAAGGAGAAATGGAAGGAGGAAAGGATAAGGGTAAGAAGGAGGAACCCTTGGACCCGATCATGATGGATGACGACCAGATCCGGTGGATCTTGGAAACAACTAGAAAGACGCGTAGTGGAGTACCCTACCAATACAAGGTGAATACCAAGAAGAAAGTCATATCTGCAAGAGAAGGCTTGGCAAGTGATGAGGAAGAGGTAGAGGATCTTTGATTTGTGGAGCAGATTGAGGAAATCCTACACACAACATATGAGAGGAAGACGAGAGGTCCAAGAATGGGAAGAGAAGGAAACAATCCTGTCCATATTAATGTCAGTGTGGAACCCATAAACCCATGTGCAACTAACACACCAAATAGAACACCGCCATTTAGACAACTGAACTTCAGAAGAAGTTTGACAGGAGGAAGTACATCTACACAAGGAGCAACAAATGGCGAAGCCAGTCCATGCATCACTAGTTAAGTATCTACACCACATGGAGATAGTAGTTCAACATTTAGAATGGCAGGACACGATCCTACCATCAGGTTACCATAATTTTGAGGAGAAGCAACAGAAGACCTTGAGAAATATTTGTTCATTTGTGCAAAGATTTAGGAAGCAAAACGGATCACTGATGAAGATACCAAACTTGTGCAACTAGCAATTATGTTAAGAGATCGTGCACTAGACTGGTACATGAGTCCTGATGAAAACAGTTCTCCTGGGATGACAAGGACACTGACAGACATTAAGAAGCTACTGAGAAATGAGTTCCAGAAGTCGATCTTAGAGGATTAATACATGAATGAGATGATAGAAATCCAACAAAAACTAGGAGAATCCATATGGGAGATTGACCAAATATTCAAGTGACTGAAGGGAAAGTTAAAATATCTCATGACCGATATGCAACATCGGCACTTGTTTGTCAACTCACTTCTCCCACACTTAAAATATCCATTGCAAAAACAGAAGTTCCAGATGCAGGCAGAGGCTCTGCAGGTAGCCTTGCAATTGAAAGAAAACTAGTACCAGCAGATAGACCCAGCTACCGAAGAGATGAAGGAGGACTTGAAGAACTTAACGTTTCAACTAAAATAGAATAAGAGTAAGGACAAACGAGAAGTCGTTTGGTGTACCACATGTAGGATAGAAGGACACCACAAGAACAAATGCCCAAAATTCACGTATTATATGGTAGTAGGAATGCCAAACCCATTACCCACAGGAGGACCATGGTGTGAAGTCTGTAAGAAACCGAGTCACGACCCCTATCACTACCCGATGATGTAGAAATACCAGACAGTCCCAAAGAATTCATACTACACCTTTTGCAAGTCATTGGGCTACGATGACAAAAATTGTAGAACTATGGAGTTGATGCGATAAAGGACATCAGACACATATAAAGTGCAGGTATAAATGATGATGGGGCAAGCCACACCACATTTTAATCTATTTCCAACCCCATACAACACTGTGCAATAGCATTATAATATTGCACAACAACCATACAATAATGTGCAGCCATAGTACAATGCAACATAACCTCAGTACAATACCGCACAGTATAATCAGGCACTACAGTATAATGCACCGAGAGGAGATAGAGCAGGATACAGAGGTGGAGGACAAGCAAGAGGAGGTTTCAGACGAGGCATAGGACTAGTGGTTTGTCACAATTGTTAACAACCGAGACATTATGCAAGAGAATATCCACTTCCACTAGCAACTTGTATGTATTGTCACGCATCGGACCATGATACAGAAGAATGTCCAAAAATACTAGTAAATATCCAACAAAAGAGGAACCAGAACAACCGGAATGGTCACTGGATTTCATCCAAAGCAAGATATGAAGGATGGAACATCAATATATTTACTCGCGGAGGAGCTAAAACAAGGGACGATGTTGTTCTACAAGAGCTAGCACAAAGTCAATGGGTGAAAAATAACGTCGAACCAAGGAAGCATTTCGATGCGCAAAAGGAAAAGGAGATATTTAGGCAAGCCTGACAAGAATTCCATAAGGAAGATATTGCGATGAATTCAACTGCGTAAAATAAGGAAGCACCAGAGTATGAGATGCCTTCGTTATTGGATCATACCAGTGAAACACATTCCATGGGACAAGTAAGTACAATCAAAGGATTTTTGCAATCATGTGTAAAGGTATTAAGTGATCCATCATCTGTGAAAATATTGAAAAACATACTTGAAAAATGTAGCATCGAGACAGAAGGAAAACTAGAACCCAAAACAGTTAATCACCTACACACAAGAAGAAAAGCAAGTAGGGAATTTAGACTGAATTCCAATATTAGAGATTTCAATATGGGAGACATCATACTGGATCTAGGATCTAAAGTTAATGTATTACCAAAGAAGACATGGCAATGCATGGGATATCCCACATTAGGATATTCACATGTTCAATTGAAACTAGCAAACCAACATAGAGTCCTACCAATAGGTAGGCTAAAAGGATTGACAGTAGATCTGGATGGAGTGTGCACTAAAGCAGATTTTTAAGTCATTGAAATAGTGGACGACACAACACCTTACCCATAATTTCTTGGTATGGATTGGGTGTTTGAAAACCAGGCCATAATCAACTTGAATATTAGGAAAATGACATTTGAGTCAGGGGAATACATGGTAATCGTGCCATTAGATCCATCGGAAGGGGAGAAGTTCATAGAACCCACTTGCCTAGACTTAGAGGAAATTGGCCAGTTGTATAGAACAATTGCGCGTGATGAGGATTACGTAAACCCAACTATAGATTGGAAACTCAGTTGGTGGAGCATTACTTCATGTGAAACATACCCAGACACCGGTTTATATAACTGGCAGCAAAGGTTACATGAAGTATCCACGAGAATATGTGCAAGAATAGACTATGCACTAAGATGGGTAGGCACAGAGATAAGGGAACCACCTAGTTTCTACGAACTAAACGAATTGGAAACATTCTTGACACAATATGAATATGAAGTATTAGAGAACCAGAGACTGCTAGCACTTGATCTATCACCAAAGGCCACATATGCAATATGGTGGGGCACACACAAAGAGACAATCATAGATTGGTACCAATGTAAGCGGTTACTATGCATAAGGTTTGGCGCAGAACAAAAAAAGAACAAAAAACAATAGTACAATGGAAAAGGGGCACCAGTGGAACACTTGGAGAACTACATAACACTGTGTAAAATGAAACCCCCAGAGGAATTGCCTCATCATTTCATACACACACTAGAGGGCCTACCAACGAACTAGTATATAGACCAGGAATTGTGCAAAGGAGCTGCGACATGGACGACATTGCAACAGAATTTTGCAGTCACTTTCTCGTTTGAAAATGAGAACCCCAACATAGATGCATCTCTCAAATAGATAAGAGGAGTAATATTCATCAAAGAACTAGAATTAGAACTTATTACAGAAGAGCAACAACAGAATAAACAAACAGTCAAGGAACTATTTTCATGTTACCATGTTCAAGAGGAAGCACCAGATGAATATGATCTGCATGATATTCAAATCGAAGAAGAAGAAGGCGAAAGAGATGTGGAAGGACCACCCATAGAATTAGAAGTAATTTCCACACCAATCAAAGTAAATAAAGTCAACATTGGGATAGTTGAGAATCCCAAGATGGCCAACATTGGAGACTATTGGGATGGGCAAACAGTGGAAAGCATAACAGAGTTATTGCGTGAGTACAACGACTTGTTTCCTACAACATTTACAGAGATGAAGGGTATAGATAGAGATTTAGGAGAGATGAATATACCACTCAGACCTGAAGAAATATCGATCGGACAATGACCATATAAACTGAACCCAATATAAAAGCAGAAAGTCAAGGCTAAGATCAACAGGATGCTTGAAGCCGACATCATAGAACCGGTCGAAGAATCAGAATGGATAAGCTCGATGGTAGTACAGGAAAATAAAAAAGGAGAGATAAGGATATGTGTTGACTTGAGGAAGTTGAATGATGCATGCCTACATGACCCATTCCCTACACCTTTCACGGATGAGGTGTTAGAGAACGTAGGAGAACATGAATCTTATTCGTTCACTGATGGATTCTTAGGCTACCATCAAATCAAGATAGCACAAGAAGATAGATACAATACCACGTTTGCGACAGAATGGGGATCCTACCAGTACAAAGTCATGCCATTTGGACTGAAGAATGCACCAACAATATTTTCTAGAGTAGTCATCGCAACATTTAAGGAATTCATCCACCAGTTTCTTGAGGTATACCTAGACGATTGGACAGTCTATAGTTTGTTGAAATACCATGTATAAGTCTTACACCTGATGTTAGAAAGATGTAGGTAGTGCCAAATATCATTGAACATAAAAAAATGCATATTCAGAACACCATTTGGGATACTATTGGGCCATATCATATGGAAACAGGGTTTATTAGTAGATCTTGCAAAGATTGCAATAATTGTTAACTTGCCACCACCAAAAACAGTTTGTCAGCTAAGAGCGACGTTGGGACACATAGGATACTACAAAAAATTTATCAAAGGGTACACGTAGATTACTACACCAATGGAAAAGTTGTTAAGAAAATACACAAAGTTTCAGTGGAACGACGAGTGCCAACATGGTCTGAATACCCTGAAGGAAAAGATGGTCACTACACCAATATTAGTATTTCCATATTGGGAGAAGACATTCCATGTGCATGTAGATGCATCAGCCATATCACTTAGAGATATCTTGGCACAACCATGAGCGGTGGACTTGGATCACTCGAGAGAATTTGCAAGCATGAAGTTGTCAGAATCAGAGCAGAACTATAACACTACAAAAAGGGAAGGCCTAGCTATGGTCTATGCACTACAAAATTTCAGACACTACTTATTGGGAAAACACTTTAAGATGTTCACAGATCACTCAACCCTAAAATACCTAGTCAACAAGCCAATGTTGGGGGGGAGAATTTGTTGATGGTTACTGCTATTTCAAGAATTTGACTTTGAAGTAATAGTGAAGCCAGGAAAATTGAATGCAGTACCTGACCACTTATCAAGGGTCACAAATGGAGAAGAACCTACGAATTTAGAAGACAACTTCTTAGATGTACAATTATTTTCAGTCCAGATCGTTGATGAACACTTCACAGATATCATCTTGTACTTGAGCAGAGGTATTGCGTCGCAGAAATATTACACAACGCAGAAGAAAAACCTAGTAGTCTGCGCCACAAACTATCAACTGATTGCAAGACACTTATACAAAATGAGCACAGATAACATCTTGCGAAGGTATGTGTTAGATCACAAAAGACCAAGAGTCTTAGTAGAAGCTCATGAAGGAATCACAGGAGGACATTACGTAGGAAAAGATACCGCATAGAAGGTATTGCACACAGGACTATGGCGCCCAATCATTCACAGAGACACAAAGGAGTATTGTCAAAGATGTGATGTCTGTCAAAGGGTAGGCAAACCCAACATAAGGGAAGAGATGTCATTACGACCACAAGTAATATTGCAGGCATTCGATAACTGGGAAATAGAATTTATGGGACCAATCAAGCCAGCAACAAACAGAACAGGAGATAGGTACATTATCACCATGATTAAGTACCTAACAAGATGGGCAGAGGTCGCATTAGTGAAGGATTATAGTGCAGAAACAACAACACATTTTTTATTTGAACAAGTGATCACTAGATTTGGGTGCCCAAGATTTTTGATGAGCGACCAAGGCATGCAGTTCATAAATAGCACCATCAACATTATGACTGAAGAGTTTGAAGTCTATCATCAAAAGAGCACACCATATCACCCACAGGAAAATGGCATAGTGGAAGCATTTAACAAAATCTTGGAGAATGCGCTGATAAATATCTGTAACGTCAATAGGGATGACTGGGACCTCAAAATACCAGCATTATTATGGGCCTATAGGACTACATCCAACAATTTGATAGGGCACACACCATTTAAACTGGTCTATGGCCAAGAAACATTGGTGCCATTAGAATTCTTAGTACCAAGCTTGCGCGTAGCAGTGATCACACATATGACAAAACGAGGCGCAGTACAGGAGAAACTAAATCAATTAATGACCATGGAGGAAGACTAGATCTTAGCAGGATTCCATCAACAAGTTCAAAAATCAAGAGACAAAGCTTGGCATGATAGACATATCAAGAAGAAAAATTTAAAGAAAGGAGATCTAGTACTGATGTACGACAACAAATCGCTTCAACACCCATGAAAGATAAGAATGCACTAGCTAGGACCGTATGAAGTAAAATCTATTACTGATGGAGGAGATGTATAGTTGAGAGACTTATAAGGAACAAAACTTAGAGGGATTATCAATGGGAGTCGATTGAAGTTGTACAAGGATAGTTGACCACCCACCGCACAGAAAAAAAACAAAACAAAATTGTAAAGAGTACCAAAAGAAGCGCAGTGCGTCGGAGAAAGAAAGAACATGCACACTTAGGAGCACAAACTCAGTGAGGAGAAGGAAAACGGCCACGTACAAAGGGAAACAACTGGGAAAAGGAAAGTCGGCAAAAGCAGTACGATAAGACAGAGTTAGGAATGATGGGATGCCACATTAATCATGCCAACTAGAGGCGGCAAGGCAGAGTAATGGAAAGTACGAAACCACCAAAGGTGCATTGAACCCACAATTAAGAAAGCATCCTTGAAAATCTTCATGGAAATCCCATACAACACACGACCATGGGAGAAAATAGTCCATTTGCAAAAAGAGAGCAGACAAAGAGCGATAGAGGTTGAAAAGTAGAGAGCGAGTTCACAGAGGTCACAGAGACCATTCAAACCTAACAAACGTTCGAAATTCACCACCATGGCACTGCCTAAGCAAGCAGAAGTGAGCCAGACTACCAGAAAGAACAAAGTTCAGAATAGGTCATGAGTACAAATGGAATAAGGTGAACAACATCTACCGAAGATCGTCAATATCGATGAAATCCCATCTCCAGACATAGCACCGGTGAACCCCACACTGATAGTGGAGGAAACCTGACAGCTAGCACCGGAGGGCATGAGTATAGATATATCGAAAGAGGTACAAGAGCATCTGAACCAAGACACAAAAACCATGAAGGAGGTGCAACCAGAGAACACCGAAGAAACTCTGAAATTCAATGGAATGGTGCCAAATTGGGAAGCAACAGTTGAGCCAGATGAGTCTCAAATGACCATATTAGACCACCCACCAGAAGGAACGGTCGAAGATGTCACAAGTTGGCCAAAATGGTATTCTGAGGAACAACCGAAAGCCACTGGAACTTCAAGCCAACCACCACCGCTATAGAAAGACAAGATACAGATACCTAGGTCACCTCACAAGAAACCTACCATAGAAATCATTCTACCACATATACCATATGGGGTATAGTTAGGACCAGACCTGCTGGCTCATATAAGGAAGCTCAAATACTCATACCATGATGTCGTAGACGTAGACAAGTTTCTAGAACTTGCAAAGAGAGTGTACATGGAAACTGTGGGCACGAATCGGTTTGGGGAACCGATTGATCAGCCACTCCAATGGGAAACAGGGTTGGAGAAGACAAAAATTTTAGGTCTGGTGGACCTACCACATTTTGGCAGAGGTCATTATGCAACCGCATGCGTCAAACAACTATTAGCAGTCACACATGGCGGGGACATATGGTTGGACAAGCTCATCTCAATAGATGTAGAGATTATCATGAGCATAACAGGATTGCCATCCTGGGGCATGGATCCAGTGTAGTTGCTAGATGAAAAATACAAGGAGAAAGCGCTAGAAAAAGAGATGAAGAATAAGTATCGTACTGATAGAGGGACATGAGGGATCATTATCAAGAGGATCAACAATGCCACAACAAAATTGGGTGTGAAAATCTTAGCCTGCAAACTGCTAAGAAAATGTCGCAGGGACAAAGTTCCAGCTGGGGTTGTTGCAGTTACCGCTTAGTGCATAGAAGGCACCATAGTGAGTTGGGCACCATATCTCTTGAATGTGTTCCTAGACAACTGCAAGGATGCACATAATCTAGGCACAGAGTTTCACTATTCATGGTCGATCACATTAATAGCCTTCATGGGATGGAAAGAGCCAAGGTACCTAACTTTTTGTACCAGACCCAAACCAAATCAGGGAGAAAGATATTTATTGCTCACAACCAGTCTAGATGATAGGAACAAAAGGATGAATGGGTCCACATTTTAAGGATACCTACACGACCTACAGGAAGCCATCTCCAAAATGTGGAGAATAACACCATAGGTTGTCGCGCGATATGGGAACATCACCAACTTCAGGGCCACATGGCATATAATGTGGTTATAGGCACACAAGGATCCTTATAAGAAGTGGTTATAGATGTGCTATTACATCATAGAGGGCGACTTCGACTTGGTAATCAAAGACTGGGAAGATGAATGGAGGATTCCATCCATCACCCAAGATGTGCTAGAAAGAACAGAAGAAGAAGAGGTAGGGCAGGGAGAAATGCAGCCTCAGGAAATCCAAGTTCCCAAGAAATGAAGAATGGGCTAGATGAAAATAACACAGACAAACGAAGGGCCAACGAAGACAGGGACCTAGAAGGGGAAGAAGGAGAATACGCAGCCAGCTAAAGAACAACAAAAACAAGCTAAGGCAGTGCAGGAGACCGCTCCAAGTCCTAACTCACAGGAACCAGGGGGAAACAAGAAGACAACCATGAAGACAGGAGGCGCGCGCAAGAAAATGAAGGCACAAAGAACACCCCCAAAGTATACGATCATGGATGACAATGAAGAAATGATAGCTCAAATGGTCTAGGATTGTCTATTTAAAGATTTTGACCATGCCACGCACCACAGGGATAGGATTCAAGAGGAACTGGAAGACATACAGTAGCTCCTCAATAAAATCGGGGAAGCGTAGATAGCAAGCAGCAGGGGAATAGAACCATCAACACTGCAGACAGAGGAAAGAGTGGAAGTAGAAGAACGAGATCCATTCTACCCATTACCGCACCTAAACACAACATTCCACATCACACCTAGTATGTTGTGCATGGATGAGATTGTGGGGCAGACACCCCTGAAGGACTTAAGCCAAATCCAACCGGTGTTGAGGCAGATGCCAACTAGGGCACTACACAAGTTGCAGGTTAGCGTAAACCACGAGGTATAGTCTCGTGCACACAAAGACTTAGTCAAATTGCAGAGAGAAATAGAGAAGTGAGACACACTGGAAATAGTCTATGAGCAGGATAAATATGAGACCCGGGAGGAAAGGGAGTGCATAAAAGGATTGGAGAAAAAGGTGGCAGGAAATTACAAGAATATTCCACAGGTCGCGTAGAGGCATGCAATCACAGCAACAAACAAGATTGATCATGTTGCATAGGAAATCAATCAATATTAGAAGGAGATCGAGAATCTCCAATAACGGCTCACGCTAGCCACTCCACCAGCAGTGAAGGTGCAAAGGAAGTAGGAAGAAACAATGCAGTTGCGGGAGATAGAGCAGTAGGTCGGCACAACAACTGACTTGTTTGATAAAGTAGTGCAACTTTGGACTAAGTTAGAGGAGGATCAGTTGGTCCAAAAGTGGGACAAGGAAGAATAAAGGATGAACGCAGTGATCCAAGACCTAAAGAAGAGAAAGAAGACAATGCCAATCAAAGAATGCGTCAAAGGGGTGCAGGACATGAAGAAATTGTAGGCAAAGCTCACCACTACACAAACACATAAACAGGAGTAACACATAAACAGGAGTGACAGACTCAAATGGAACCTTTGCAATAACGGGTAGCAAAAGTCCTGGCACAACTAGAGGAATCCAAGGCACATATAGCACAGACCCAAGCAGAGTGCATGGAATTGATCAGCGATGAAATTGCAGTCCAAATAGTGGACACACTCAAGGAGAAGACTACGCAGGTGCAAACACAGGAAGAAAAGCTCAAGGAAAAGTTTCAGGCGATCACCAAAGAGATCGAGGAAGCACACAAAGGTTAGGTGGCTTGGGACAAGCCACATATCAGTGTTGGGGGCATGTTGGAAGTAGGCTGAAGTAGAAAAGTAAGGCATTTTTGGGAAAGAAAGCGTGCATAAGGAAAGCGACGGTTGGAAGGAAACACAACATGTGCGCATGCAAGAAAGAGTGCACAAGGAAAGTGATAGTTGGAAGGAAGAAAAACACGCGCTCATGCGATGAAGACCTAATGATGGTAGGGTTAGGGTTTTGGCAAGGTATTGTAAATGGTTGAATAGCCAAAAACGTATAAATATAGATACTTAGGTATCATAACGGGTTGGTTCAGATTATTGTTATTGTTGTTTTAGTTATGCATGAGTTGATGCAATATGTAATATTGAGTTGTATGATATATTTTGTATAAGCTGTTGAGATAGAGGGGATGAAGGAGGGAAGATTTTGAGGGTTAGATCGTAGGCTGGGGAGCCTGGTGCGATCTAGTCCACCTCATATAGATATTACCTGACCGAGAAGAATTGTAAGTGTGTTGAGTTGTAGATGCGGAAATACTATAATAAAAGAACTGAGAGCCAAATCTCTGTAGACGTAGCCTAGGAGGGGGTGAACCATGGTAACATTTGTGTTATGTGATGAATGCATGCATATATTTATTGTCTTTAGTAGTTATTATTATGTTGAAGGAATGAGTTGTTATATTTCCTTCTTAGTCATCGATAACAGTATGATGTGTTTACAAGTTATAATAAATGGTTCGATATATAGTTCTCATATCTCACACTCAATCCTAGGCTCTAAACACATGAGTCTTATAGCCACCCATTAAAATCTATCTCGGGTGAGATTGCACAGTGCATTCAATGTGTTGTGTTGCCTTCTGGTTTACCAAGAGGGCCGATAGTTTTAGAGGCTTTGTTGGAAACCCAAACAAACATGAACCCTGGGTCAATAAACTTGGATAGTAAAGAAGACGTAGTTAACCAACAACATTAGAGTTATTGAGAACTCTGAAAATCCAATGCAAGGAATTCTCTAGAAATTATTTAGGTGTTCTATGAGTATCTTGCTAGGTGGGCACACCAGAATCAGTAGAGCTCAGAAGGGATAGTGCAAGGAGCGCACAGAGAGAGTACAAGGAGTGTGCCTACACTCATAGTAGTGTAAAATCTCAAAGGGAAGAGTAAACACAAGGAGTACGCATGTGAGTCTATAAAGTCCAATACTTAGGAGAGTAAGTGCAAGGAGTGCACGAAGCCAACACTTTCTCAAAGTGCTAGTAAATCTCAGGAGGAAGAGCACAAAGTTCCAGGAGGGCGCTGAAGGAACACTTTGACTGTGTTCATAAGATTAGGAGAAAGTTTCAAAGTGCTAGAAGGGCACAAGGATTTGTTTGAAAGAACAAAGGGTCAAGCCCCTTTGAATTTCGAGGAATTGAAAGATCAGGAGAGATAACATCGGTATGTGTAGAGCCTATGCAAGAAGTGTAGAGGGAGAGAACTTTCTAAAGTTCCATACTATGGGAGAAGTGCAAGTGTGTGCCCAATAAATTATTGTAAGTTCCAAGCTCAAGAGGTGTAGCATTTCATAGAACCCAAGCAAAGGCCAAGGAGTTGACCTTGCAGAGGATAAATAAAAGGCTAAGCCTTTGAAAACAAACCTTTAAGAAATCCTTCGTTGAAGGGAAGTGGAGCCGTGCAGGAGGAAGCCACAATAACCATAGTTTTGGACCACAAGATTAGATCTGGATCATTGGATTAAACCCAAAGAGAAGAGGAGAATCACACAAAAAAGGAGATCAGATCCCAGCCATAGGATTTGAGCACAAGAGAATGTGAGCCATAGATCTCACATTTCAGAGATTTGTCACTTCAAGAAAGATTGGTCCTTGTGTTTCCAGGAAGAGAAAACCCCGAAGCCCAGAGTCCTAAATTAATCTCCAACCATAGATCACAGAGTGAAGTGGGGGCCATTGATTGTTAATCCCTTCAATAGTTCGGCTAACCGAGATATTTTGGAGGTAATCGTTGCAGAGTGGTCGAAGCCCCGAAGCTTTGAAGTCTTACAATAGATATCAACCATAGATCAAGGGGTGAAGTGTGAACCATTGATCTCCACCCTTCGCCAATTCAACATTTGGTTGTTCGGGAGTTTGGTGGTGGTCATTTGGAGTAAGGAAATCCGGAGTGCCAGAGTTCTGGAGTTAATCACAGTCATTGGTTGTAGGAGGAGTGTGAGTCATAGATTACAACTCAATGTTCGACTGCTCAGTAGGCATTATGTTTTAGAGTCGCGGAAACCTCTGAAGCCCAGAGTCTCATATTAGATCTTAGTCATAGATCACGGAGGGAGGAGAATCCCCACCAACTGTTAAATTTGATCATTTGAAAGGATAGGAAGTGGAAGGATAGGGAGAGGACCTACACCCACTGGTCAACAGTCACTTTATGACTGAGATCAACCGATAACCACTACAGGAGATTGGAGTGTTGTGTTTAGGTGAATCCTCCAAAGTGTCGAAGTCTCGGAGCTCCGAATAATGCCTTTCATTTAAGCGCTTGGTTCTAGCCCGAAGTTCATATGCCATTTTGTTTAGGGAAAAGGGGCTAGCATCCGTTGTTTAATTTAGAGCAATAAAGGGGAGCTAAGTATTAAAGCTCCCACGGGTTTTTTGTGGAACTACATAAGGAATTGAAATGGTTCAGTGTACATAGGAGAGGATCCAACCTGGATCCGAGAGTTAATTCAACTCCAAAAGAATATCCTATACCGGGAGGTTGCACGAGCCCATAGGGGGTTTGCATCATATTCAAATTTTTGAAGTGTTTTCTTCATTTTTTATGAATTAGGTGAAGTAAAATGGGGTGATCAAATGGAGTATCATAGAGTCTCGGGAGGACAATGTTGGATTACTAAGAGGGGGGTTGAATCAGTAATAGAGAAATTTAATCCTTTTTAACCATATAATCCAAGTGTTATATCAATGTAGCATTATCATCCAATAACTGCAGAGTAAATAAGCAATGAACAAATGAACAATCATACACATACACAGTACACCAGTGTTTTACATGGAAACCCAAAGCAAGAGAAAACCACATAATTGTTTTTCATATGTCTTGAAGAATTACATTCATTGGAAGCACCAACTTCCTTTGTTTTCTAGCTACAACTGGAAGGAGGCTCCAACCCCCTAGTTTCTCATGCTACAACCCGAGGTAAGCTCCAACTCCCCAATTCTTTGGCTACAACCAGAAGGAGGATACAACCCCCTAAGTTCTCTGGCTACAACCACCTATCCTTTCCCCATCCAAATGCCCTGACATAGAGGTAGAATGATGAAAACACTGTCACACTATCACTATGATATATACCATTGTACAACTATATCAACCTGTACCACTGACCTGCATCCAACCTGTACAACTTCCCTATAATCAATATGTACTTGAACTTAACATGTATCAACAAAAATACAAAAGGTACACGACCTATAGTACTGCAGGACGCGTATGTATGTGCCCTTTCTATTATGCAACCCACTTATGTACATGACCAAACTATTATGCAACTTGTGTATGCCTTCTGAAAACTAGGGTTTCCTTTCTCTTGAAAACTTCTGACCCTCTATAACTTCTTTCACATAGATCTGTAACCTGTCACAGTATCTAGATTGTATTTGTACCTTGTGCTTGCATCCTCTTTACCCAAAATCTCTAGATATCTCTCTATTCATCCACCATATAAACGTGTGTAATCATAAACAAGTATAATATCCCTCACATGATTCAGACATCAAACCCTCTCTAGTATTTGTTGAGTACATTTTTATGCTTCCTTTCACTCCATAAAACCATACTTTTGTCTCCAAAACCATCCATTTTTTCTTCATTTTATTCCATATTTTTCATAAAACATCCTATGCAAGGTACATTTATCATTCCTAAGCTTAAGAATAGAATTTTTGAATTTTTAGCATTAAAATTAAAAAATTATCAGAAATTACAGGATTTGACTAAATCTCGTTATTGCTCCAAGGTTCGTGTACTTTCAGGATAGCTGGTCAAAATTAGAGACATGTGTCATGATCCTTGATGTACAAGGATGGATGAATACCTATAAGGTTCGAGATCCGATCTTTCCAGGTGCCCGGTCAACGCTGGTCAAACATGGCCACTTCAGCAGAAAATACCCTATTTTAGCATAAAATTATGGACAGTTTTAGATTTTCTTGGGATTTGTGCATATTTTATGGATCTGAAGGGGGTATTCGACCATCCTAGCATATTTTATGGATCTTATCATCATCTTAAGAGACTTCTTAGCATTTTCAGTTACAAACTTCTTGTATAAATACTTCAAGACATGGACTAGTATGACATCTAATGTTAAGGAAGAAAACTCTGAATTTTCAGTCTTGAGATTAGTTTGGTGTTTTGTTCTTGATGATTTTATGAGATAATTATGTGAATGCTACTGGAAATTCTTTCTTAGCTAAAGAAACTCAAGTGTACAAGTGAATCATTGGAGGGCCCCCTTTTCCAAACTAGTACACTCTTCCTTTATGTTATTTTCAAGTAATCTTTGACATATGTTTTAGATTAGATCTTGTTGTAGATGAGTTTTATTTATGCATTTATTGTATTTAGATGAACTCAATAGTTAAGTAATATGCTTAATGTTTCAAAGCATTACTCATGTTGTGAATGATTTCTTGAATAAGAATTCAATGTGTAGTTTGCTTTCAAGCATTAAGATGATCATGAATGCTTTTTGAGTTATTTATGCTTTCAGTACTTTTGATTTAACAAGAATTAGTGATGATTTCTAATGAATGAAAGAAAACAATGAATGCATCTCTTGAATAAGATTTTTGTCTTTCTAGCATTGATAAGCCTCTGAGATAGTTTTGAATGTCTTTTTGAATGCTTACTGTTAATCAAATGCTCTTTAGGAAACATTTGTTGATTAATGTCATGAGATCTATTAATGTCGTGAGATCATAAGAGTCTACTTATGATCTTGTTACACAAATGGATGTATTGGAAATTTTGTTATACTTGAGAGAATGACTTTTTTTTCAACAATAGTGTAGGATAGAATAGAATAAATAAACAAATAGGTAAAATGAATAAGACTTTTGCTTCAAACTTTTATGAATAATTCTTCAAATCATTGTTCAATAGTCATTTGAAAGGATTTCATGGCAAAATACAATAAAGACAATCTTATTTCGGGTAACCATATAGGATCATTTTGAAAACATGTTTTTTAAATAATATATCTCTTGAAATATAGTTTTTAAATCCATTTTGAAATTTTCAATTTGAATCACAAGTCAAAAACATATGATCAAAATAGAAACTAGGTTTCAAGTGAAATTTTGAGAACAAAGTTAGTACAACCTTGATTTGAGGGGTCTAATGGAAACATTTTTACATGATATTTATACAAAATGTATCCGTTGGAATCTAGTTTCCAAATCAATTTGAATCACCTCAAT